>APFE031477253.1:3029-29280 GCA_000404065.3 Pinus taeda
ATATGCGCAGGACAGAATAAAAGGGGAACGTGTGACTTATAATAGTTGACTGATATGCATATGAATTTTCCAGTGCGCCCTTAATGTATGTGCTAACCCTTGATGCATGAATTTGAATCGGTGGTTATGCAATTGGGTTCTTTGCAGATGTACCGAGAGCGAACCGTTCTCATTATCTCTTGCGCCCATAGCTGTTATGAGTGGAGCTGTATATAACTGAGGCGTAGACACCTAGTATCTTTGTGGGTAGATACACATCTATTGTGAATTCTGTTAAATTCCAATCGATGACAAAGCATTATGCCTACCAAGGCTATGGCGGAGGAGCGTTTGGGGAAAAACCGTATCTGTATGTAGTGATATATTAGCTAGTAAATTAATGAAGCGCTGATGATATTAATAGTATAAAGTTATAAAGGACGCGGCGTTGGTTGTTGAACGCTTCAAAGTTGTGACAGGACAGTATATTGAAGGCCGGAGATTCTTGCGTCCGTTGAAGTATTGTGAAGGTGAGTCATTGCTTGAGCTATCGGAATGGCAAAACATTCCTTTACTTATCGCTGTCTATTTGATTACCAAGGAAGCATATGGACGTAGAAGGGTTATGCAACGAACGAATCAGGACTGTCATGCGGAGTTGTTGTAGAGAGTTCTTGAATCAAATCGATATAATATTAATGATATATATATGGACACCGGTCCGTGTGTTTGTGGCACTCGCAATTGATGTGCATGAGTTGACCGAACTGTATATGTAAATCCGAGCTTTTGCCTGATAAAATTCTGTTTGAAACTTGTGCCGACGATTGATACAGGTGAGAATTTATATGCAGAGGCCAGCGCCATACCAAGGCACCACCGAGGTCTGTAAGAAGATCGTTCTCGGTGTCAATTGAACCAGCGCAGGTGGATATATTGTTGTGGCGTATATAGGCTGAAGGCAAATGTTTATTGTGTGTGGCGTTCTTATGGTTCTTTAAAAGGAAATCAGAAAGAGGAAGGTACGTTAACCGAGCATGCTTATGATGGCAGTGTGTAATTAATTCAAGTATGGGTTTCGTTATGAAATTACAAGCTATGAATCAAGCTTCACATGCTTGATTGTCGGCGATCCTGGTAGTAGTGGCCTGGAGCGGTTGGGCGCTATCAAACTGGTAAGTTAAAAAGTAAGCTGCCATTTAAATGTTTTGAATGTGGAATAATATGAATCTTTGCTTCTAAATTTCCTTATACAAAAATGAATGATAGTGATGATGTAGTAGAATTTAAATCTAATGATTATAAACATGGAAAATTTTAGGGCCTAATATTTGCCCAGTGGGCTAATTTTCCATGATTGTTCCACAAAAAAGATTAGCCAATTTCCAATTTTTATAAAAGATGTTTTGCCCAGATTTTAGAATATAAAATTATTTTACCTTTGAAATCACCAACATTATATACAGACTATATATAAAATCATTATAAATTTGAATAATTTTACAAATATATCAATAAACATGTTATAGTTTGCATATGAGGGATTAGTGAGATTCGCTAATGTTTTTAAAGTTCAAGAAAAAATTCCATCCTTAAAAGAAGACAAAATGCCAAAAGGAAAAGCTTGTAGTCCAAAAAGACAATGATTATGAGATCAATGGAAGCATTCTTGATGATGGAAGAGTAGATACAATGTTCATAGCTAAAGAAGATATTGAAGCATAAGTAGATTATAAAGGAGAACTCATAAGTGCAGTGTAAGAACTAAGATTTCTAAGAAAGAAGGTAGATTGACTAGAAAGAAAATTGTAGGAATATAAAGATAGAGATGATGATGAAGATTCTAATGTCTCTCTCTAAATTCAACTAGAATATAGTAAAATGATAAAGGAGATTTTATCAAGGATGTTTATAGAAGTGGAAGAACAACATGGAAAAATGGAAGAAGATATTTTTATTTTGAGAGGGGAATTAGAAAATACCTCAGATAAGCTCAATCAAAATTTAAATTTCCTCTAAGGCTTTGAGTCACTGGATCAAATAATTAGCCTACAAATATCTCCCCTATTCAAAGTAGTCCTTGGTTATTAGAGAAATATTGAAACATTGAAAAATGAAGCACCTTCAAGTACAATAAATAGAGAAAAACCTAAGAATACTTTCATAAGTCTATCTAGAAGTGATGCAGGTCAAGCCTGCAATAACCAGGATCTTTAAAATCCGTGCATATGAGAATGCATCTCAACTATTACCCAAATCAAAAAATCAATGTCCGGAAAATTCCACACATCTCCATGTTCTAAGAACTTCCATTCGATTCACAATCTTTCATTCAAAAAATACTATTCCTTATCTCCATTTCATAGGGCTTTTAAAAGTCATAAAACAAATGCACCAGTGTGTTTAATGCCTCTACATCACAATTTAAGCCAAACTTGAAAAGTGTTTTGTTCTTTAACCACGCTCCCAAATCTCATCACCTCTTAACTCAATATTTAGGTGCACCCTTAAAACTCCCCGATTAACGCATTCAACTAGCAAGACTTTTCAAACCTGCATCCGGTTTCCACTTGCAATGAAACCTTTGCTAACACTGGTCAATGTCTCAGTATCATAGTGGTTTCTGGACTTATAGAGACTAAAGGTCAATTCCACAGGACGTGGATTATGAACGAATGAATGCTCCACCTAACCTCAAAATACCGCCCATTAAAACCACTTAGGCAAAGAAAACAACTTCGTAAGGAGTGCCAGTTGGATAGCTTCTTTATTGCACTGTCATACCTATCTCGATACTTCTGCATTACATGTGGAATACTATTTGATCGTATAGTGAGTGGCCACTGTTGTGTTCTAGCTTCAACGTGGAGGGCAATATACTTCATACATTTATGTTTGCGGATGGAGAGGATTTGGCTTCGAACCAACCAACATCTCTTAACACGGATTTTTTTTAATCCTGCAATTCCATGTATTAACCAACCATTCTTTACAGGTTACTTATGGGATATCGATTCAGAGCATAACATGAATTCATAATAACAGTGTATTAAATAAATTCAGTGCCTTTCATCATAGGTTTGTTCAGAATCTCACAAGAATTTAAATTTGTATTTAATTGAATTCCAAAACATAGTTTGAAACACCATCGTGCGCCCTCTTGCCATATCTTCTACGCCTGAGGATTATCATAAGACTATTCAGATTTTATTCATAAATCGATAATAAAATCGATTCCCTCTCCTCAACAGAATGAAATTTGAATTCACGCATTGAAATATGAATTCATGAAAAATGTTTAACTATTCCAGCAAATTGAATACTCACAAGTTCATCATTCAACTCTTCACACAGAATTTAATCCATACAAAATTGACCAAGTTAAGGTTTAAACTCAAACCCAACACTTTCATAAAAATTAACTTACTTACAGTAGCATTTTCCGTGGCCTGATTTACAATTTCATTGGCCCTTACAAACTGACGAAGGCATCCAAGCAGAAAACCTCTCACTCTCTACACACGCTGATCTTCAATGCCTTTGAGGCTTGATAATTTATAAAACTTAGAATGATCTAATCTAAGTTCAATCCCTTCAACTTCTCAACAAAAATCCTAAAATCACTCAAATAAAAGCTCTAAAGCTCTACATGCAATGCATACATATGACAAAAAGCCTCTTGAGGCTTTATTCCATCTTTTCCTTATTTTAAAAAGAAAAGCCTCCTTATCACTTAATGATCCACATCCATTCCTTTTATGCCTAAAAGCTCTCCCTAGTTCCTATGTTCTCATTTATTTATTTGGAGAATATCTAATTAAATCACACTTAAAATCCTAAATATTAAACGGACTTGGAACTTAGGAAACTAATTCCAAAAATGCATGACCCACTATATCTACTATTTACAATGATTTCCCTTGGGCTAAATGCTCTTGCATCAGACTCTCAAGGTAGAAAATATTCATGATCTCCTGATCATGTGTCTTCTAGTCTTGGTTTTCCTGGATCCCACACTTTGTTCTGCAAGTCATCATGTGCTATTGCTCACTGCCTTTCTCCAGGTTTCCACAGTTTATGTTGCATTGCTCTACTGGCTGTGCTCTCGCAATCTTTTGCTCTCTTCCTTTTGCTGCTTCCCTTTTGTTTTATCGTTGCTGGCCTATTCCAGGATACTTTCATCACCATCTGCCTCATCAGTTCAATTTATTTGTCTAACAGACTTTCTCCAGCATCTTCAATAAGACCTGTATTCACAAAACAATTGTTAGAATAAAAAATATAAGGCTTTAGTGCCTCCATAAATATTGTTGTTGTTAGTGTTGCCTTAGCTGCCACCATAAATGTCTCCCCACATGTTGCTCTAGTTGTCACTATGGATGTTGCGGCCTTCCAAACTTCCTGTCCTTCTGCAACATTCCTTTGCTCATTATCTGCAATTTCATCAACATGCTTCAAATTAACTCCAGCATAATCTCCATCTTCTCTTTCAACCATCTTCAGTAATTTTCCATTAAAATCTTGATTGATTCTGACAATCCAATCAAGTTTTACAAATACTGTAGCTTCATCTTGTACTACTGTAGCAGCTCCAAAGTTTTGCCCACCAGTCTTCTCTTGGCTAAACAAACAAGTCAACTCTTTCTTGTCACCCACGGTAAAAAGATTCTGCATACGAGACATGATTGTCTCATCTTCTACCTGCAATTTTTCTTCTTCTTCCAAGACAATCTCAAATGATGGATTGTCTTCTACATCACTTGTAAACACAATCAAATTGTCAGCATTAAAATCACAATCAGTTACCAAGTGTTCTCTTTGCAGCTCCAAGTCTTCTTCAGGACTCAGCAAATCTTCACTGGCTTTCTCCTCAGCTTTCCCCGGCAACACTTAAGTATGTTGCTCTAAGTTCCTTCCCAACTCCTTTGTCAGCACTTCAGTATGCTGATTTGTATTCACCATGAGACTGTCAGCTAGTCTCACCTTCTTACCATCTATCTCCAAGATGTCTTTCTACTCTCGTTCACTATTCTGAACTCTTTCTTCTGCAATCTCCCTATCGTACTCTAGATTCTCCAACAGGTATTCCAACAATGCAATTTCTCTGTAGCATTGCTGAAGCATATCATCATCACCATTTTCTGCTTCCTCTGTCTTCATTTCCTTCTGAGATCTTGCTATCTCAGCATTGATCTGAACAGTCTTCAGATTCAACTCTTCTTGAACAAACTCTAAAGCTTGCTCATCTCCCTGTACTGTACCTGCAACCATACACAACTTATTAGTTTTAAAACTGCAAGACTTTTTAGTCTTGACTGCTTCCTTCAACACTTCCCTTTGATCAGATCTGCATGTGGAATCTTCAAATTCCATCTCTGGCACAAGAACTCTAAGTCCCTTTTTCAACAAGGAAATCACAATTTGCCTCAACCTCCTCTGCAATTGTCACCAAATCACTCTCTTTCCCTTCAGTGGAAAGATCCATTTTCCTTTCTAATTTTCCTGCTCTTGCAGCCATTCTTCTAGTACCTGCAACTGTACCTTTATTACTGCGATATTTCTTTCTCGAACTTCTGCAGTCATCTCATCTCTGTGGCATTTCTCTGAACCTCTTCTCTGATCCTCCATGATCATCTTCTCCATGAGTTTCTCACTCACCATGAGTTGTACTAGCCTCTGCAACAACAATCTCTCTTGCTGCCACTTACCTCACCAAGCTCTAATCATTCAGTCTTTTGGTAAGTACTTGGTTCACTACCTCTGGAACCTTTCAAGCACTCTCTCTACTCTCTTCAGGCTATCTCTTCAACTCACCTTCTTCTTCAAGACACTGCAATTGTCCTCCTTATTCAGCCTTCAGCTGAATGTCAGGTTCACTGCCATCATTTTCTCTGCAACCATAAACTTCAATCATAAATTTTAACTCAAAAAATCATCTCACCTTTAAGATCCCACATGATCTTGTCCTCCCTGCAATCCTATTCACTTGCAATTGTGTATGCTGCATATCATATTTAAAATCTGATCTACCTTTCCATCATTCATCACACATTCAGAAACACACTTTAGTTTTCAACAAAACCTTCTGTTCTCATTCAGAAAAAAAAAATATCTTCGACAGAGCAACTTGGCTCTGATACCACCTGATGTAGGTCGAGCCTGCAATAACCAGGATCTTTAAAATCTATGCATATGAGAATGCATCTCAACTATTACCCAAATCAAAAAATCAATGTCCGGCAAATTCCACACATCTGCATGTTCTAAGAACTTCCATTAGATTCACAATCTTTCATTCAATAAATACTATTCCTTATCTCCATTTCATAGGGCTTTTAAAAGTCTTAAAACAAATGCGCCAGTGTGTTTAATACCTCTACATCACAATTTAAGAAAAACTTGAAACTTGTTTTTTTCTTTAACCACGCTCCCAAATCTCATCACCTCTTAACTCAATATTTAGGTGCGCCCTTAAAACTCCCCGATTAATGCATTCAACTAGCAAGACTTTTCAAACCTGCATCCGGTTTCCACTTGCAGTGAAACCTTTGCTAATAGTGGTCAATGTCTCAGTATCGTAGTGGTTTCTGGACTTATAGAGACTAAAGGTCAATTCCACAGGATGTGAATTATGAACGAATGAATGCTCCACCTAACCTCAAAATACCGCCCATTAAAACCACTTAGGCAAAGAAAACAACTTCGTAAGGAGTGCCGGTTGGATAGCTTCTTTATTGCACTGTCATACCTATCTCGATAATTCTACATTACACGTGGAATACTGTTTGATCATATAGTGAGTGGCCATTGTTGTGTTCTAGCTTCAACGCGGAGGGCAATATACTTCATACATTTATGTTTGCGGACGAAGAGGATTTGACTTCGAACCAACCAGCATCTCTTAACACAGATTTTTTTTAATCCTGTAATTCTATGTATTAACCAACCATTCTTTAAAGGTTACTTATGGGGTATCGATTCAGAGCATAACATGAATTCATAATAACAGTGTATTAAATAAATTCAGCGCCTTTCATCACAGGTTTGTTCAGAACCTCACAACAATTTAAATTTGTATTTAATTGAATTCCAAAACAGAGTTTGAAACACCATCCTGCGCCCTCTTGCCAGATCTTCTACGCCTGAGGCTTATCATAAGACTATTCAGATTTCAATCATAAATCGATAATAAAATCGATTCCCTCTCCTCTACAGAATGACATTTGAATTCACGCATTGAAATATGAATTCATGAAAACTGTTTAACTATTCCAACAAATTGAATACTCACAAGTTCATCATTCAATTCTTCACACAGAATTCAATCCATACACAATTGACCAAGTTAAGGTTTAAACTCAAACCCAACACTTTCATAAAAATGAACTTACTTACAGTAGCATTTTCCGTGGCCTGATTTACAATTTCATTGGCCCTTACAAACTGTCGAAGGCATCCAAGCAGAAAACCTCTCTCTCTACACACACTGATCTTCAATGCCTTTGAGGCTTGATAATTTATAAAACTTAGAATGATCTAATCTAAGTTCAATCCCTTCAACTTCTCAACAAAAATCCTAAAATCACTCAAATAAAAGTTCTAAAGCTCTACATGCAATGCATACATATGACAAAAAGCCTCTTGAGGCTTTATTCCATCTTTTCCCTATTTTAGAATAGAAAAGCCTTCTTATCACTTAATGATCCACATCCATTCCTTTTATGCCTAAAATCTCTCCCTAGTTCCTATGTTCTCATTTATTTATTTTGAGAATGTCTAATTAAATCACACTTAAAAGCCTAAATATTAAATTGACTTGGAACTTAGGAAACTAATTCCAAAAATGCATGACCCCCTATATCTACTATTTACAATGATTTCCCTTGGGCTAAATGCTCCTGCATCAAGAAGCCACACAACTGATGACATCAATCAAGGACCATCCTAAGCATATTCACTTCTTCAGTGAGACTTATAAATAAATTAGGAATCTTCAAGATACAACTAGCTCAAGCAATGGAAGAAATTAGGATGAGGGCATAAAACCTCTATAACAAAAAATCTTCTCAAGGGATGTTAAAGCATCAATGGAATAGATTGATAAAAAAATGAATCTCTTCCAAGGAATAACTCTAAGATAAATGCTTCATCAAGACATTTCCATTCGAACAGGTAACAATATATGCATTTTGGTCATTGTTTCTCATGCACAAAATTTGGACATAATGAAAGGGATTATAGAACCTATGATTATGTTAGAGATAGAGGATATTATCAAACTTCCAGGAACAAATATATGGGAAATAAAATAAAATGTTATAACAATAGGTCATATGGGTCGTTAATGCTTATTGGGCCTCGAATTTGTCATAATTTTGTTAATGAAACAATCCATTTTCTCATCATTCCATTCACCCACTGTCATCATTTTTAACCACATTTCTTCACAAACACACCAAATTCCCACATACATGTTTACATGGTTTATATTATTGCAATTATTTTTAATGAACTAAGAAGAATTTTTCATAGTTTTACTAATGACAGTTTAACAAGTTCAAGTTCTTGCAGTTTTGTCAAGTTTCTATAGCTATCTCGATGGTTGAGGTAGTAGCACCGCTCTAGAAGGAAATATGACACTTGGAATTGGTTTCTAGAAGCTCCAATATGGATTTGTATTTGTTAAATTCCACCTAGCTCGCACGTGTAGACCTCTAGCATCAAATCAAGGGAAAAGCGCAACAATTTTGGTCACTCAACTTCAAACACATTTTCTTGGAAAATGATAGCGAATTTCAGAAAAACAAACCATGGGTTTTATTCAGAATGGGTCCCGTTAGGTTGTCAATGAGCATTTTGCTCAAATTCGTTACCATTTGAGATATTTTTGAAGTTCTTTCAAGCCTTATTTTGTAGATTATGTGGATATATGGTTTTCAAATTTTTATTTAATACAAGTCAACAAAAAGGCATGAACGAGATGTTCTTTAGAAAATTCATGGCATAGAGATAAGTTTGATCAAATCTGGGCTGATCTTTGATCCAAAAATCCATGAAATTTTATTTGATTTGATCTTATGATCAAAACATAAGCAAGAAAATTATGAGTTTATTAATTGCCTCAAAATTATATAAATTGTAGTCTCTTTGATGAGAGGAGGGATGATTAGAGATGTCAAGGATGATCTTAATTTGTAATTGTTGTTGCTTATTGAAGGAGAAGAACTCTATTTTTTTCATTGAATATAATTTTTTTAATATGGCACAACTCTTAATGAAATTGGTGATTTAAATCTCTTCTCTTGATCTGAGTTTTCAACTCCTTGAAGTCCTTAGGAGGCCCCCCTGGAGATCTGTGAGAATAGTATAGATGTTTTCCATTTCATTCATATTCTCATGAATGGTTTGTTTTACACAGATTAATTGTATATGTTTATAATAGATTAAAAACTCATGATTTCCATGGATTAAATGTTTATTCTTTCTTAGATTAAAATGTTCATGATTCCATAGATTAAAGTTTGCATGTTTTAGAACAAAATCTCCATGATTTCATAGGGAAAAATCTCATTTTTTCTTAGATCAATAATCTTTATGTTTTCTTTTCTAGTTTAACATTAATTTCCCTTCTAAAAACTTAGTACTTTCATAATTTATATTAAAGAATGTAATTTCATTTTGAAGTTTCAAATTAAATTTAGCTATGCACAAATATTAAAATCTGATCTCTTAGTACATATGGTGTAATGTACTTCGCAAGCTCACGTACCCAGATTGACATATAAATGCAAGTAATTTAACAGTCAATTAAATTACCCAACATTTTGGTGTCGTCGAGGAAGTATAAACATGTGTTAGCCTTCAATTGCATCTCATTCTTAGTTTCATCCATTTAGTTGCATAAGACTAATTTAATTTTAGTACATCCTAGAAGTAGATTCATGGAAAAAAAAACTTCAATCACCTACCACGCCCACTATATCATGTGGTGCAGTAAGAGCCACACATCCAGAGCATGAATTCTTATTTTTGCACATAGAAGAAGAGGTGAAAAAGAGGTTTAATAAATGGATCGAGATGATGACAATGAGGAAGATCCTTTTGGATTTCCCATTCAAGAAACTAATGTCAATGTTCATATGAAGAACATCCCTCCATCTTTACTTCCTAGCTTCAAAGGTATGAGATCAAAAGACCCAAAAACCTTTCTTTTTGGATTTGAAATAATTTGTAGAACTTATGGCTACTCATTACACATTCAAAAATTGAATTTGTTTCTGGAAATATTGAAGGATATGGCTTTTAAATGGTTCTTGACTTTAGGAAAAAATTCTATAAGGACATGGGATGATATGAAAAGAGTATCTTTGGAAAAATATAAAGATTATTGCATACACCATGACCTTAGAAATCAAGTCTTTAAGATGAACCAAAAAGAGGATGAAAGCCTAGAATATTTGGTGGAGAGATTTACTTATAATGTAAAAAGATCTAAATTGCATAATTTAGGATCAGACACATTGAAAAATGTCCTACTAAATTCTATAAAGGATGAATGTATTGATGTTCTCAACCTGGTGGGAAAATGAGATGTCTCTCAATTGCCATTTCAAGAGATTTGTGAACTATGCAAGAAAGTTATGGTCTTTCAAAGTAGAGGGATTTTGAGGTCTAAAATGGGCCTCCTAAGGAAATTATAAAATAATAGTGGAAATAATAAAATAAGATTAGATTACATCATCAAATGTTAGAGGGAAAAAGGAAAAAAACTACCTTTCAACTTCTATTTTAAACTTATCTCCCTATGGTTTTACTCAAATTTCGAGTGGGAACACTCAATGGATGAAAAAATTGATTCCTTATCCAAGGACTACCCACGTTGCATACTTTCAATGGAACCGCTACATGAAAAATGAGAAATATATGAAAAATGTGTTTGCAATCACATTTTTTCATGTATTTATCAGTTCTCGTGTAGCAAGGTCTATCAAACATATGCAACATGGGTACTCTTTGGATGAGGAATTAAATTTTGCATCCAATGAGTACTCTTGGTTGGAATTTGAGTAAAAAATTAGGGAGATAAGTTGAAAACACGAGTTGAAAAAGTTGTTTTATTATTTTTTTATATTTTACATTTTTACTCCAAAAATGGTGAATCATCCCCCATGTTTGAAATCATCATCTTGAATCCTATTGGTTCTTATAAAGTTTATTTTGGTTGTACATTTTTCTTAGGAGGCCCATTTTAGACCTCAAAATTCTTGTAATGGAAGTCCTAAGTAGGCCGAAATATCATAGGTTGGAGCACATCGGGACCCAATATTAGAACATTAGAGAAAGTTGTATCGAAGATTGGAGGATATCGTTATATCAAAAGGATGAATATCAGAATATTGGAGTAGGTGATATTGGAGGCTATAGACCATCTGAATATCAGTGGTTGGAGCATATCCGAATATCAAAACTTCTTAACATCTGTATTTTGAGAAGTTACAGTATTTGGTGTTAGTGATATTATCAAAAGCGCCGAGGGATGCTTAGCAAAATTAAAAAGGACTTTGTTTCAAAACCAGGGCTACTCAAAACTCTTTTTATCTCCTTCAGTAATACAGATGGCAATAGGTGATTGATCCTTAAGAGCTGAAGTGGTGACTAGCATCCTCATCACACAACGATACAATGTACATGTGGCAGCCTATTTTGGCATTTTAGGTGGCCTAATGGGGCAAATAAAAGTGACATGTGTCACTACTCAAGAGTCGCCACATGTATAACTAATTTCAGCATATGGGAGGTTAGTATATTGTAGGATGAGGACATCATAACTCCTATGAAAATAGACATGGAAGAAGTTACGATATACAAGGGCTCTGATATTATCTAACACATCGTCGTATGGAGATAAAAGAAACGAAGGGCTAAACAAAGGAAGCTAAGACGCAATTGGGATTTTGTAGAAGTTACAATAGGGAGGGGCTCTGATATAATTCTACAGTGATAAGCTAAGTAGACAACCACATTCCCAGTCATATGAGAAAGTAAACGCTTAGGGAGCTAAGTGCCAAGGGGGATAAGGATATTGGAGCTGTGTAATATCGTAACTTTTGTTTGTTGGAGTTACAATATGTTGGGGCTCCAATGAAACATTATAGTGAGTTAAATGGATGAATCAATCACCAGCTGAAGATTAAATGCAAATCGATGGAGTTGGTTTATGGAGTCAACTACATCTGAAAAAAGTGCTAAGAAAAGGGAACAAGGACAATAGTTCACAGAGAAGAACTGAAGAAATGGTGAAATCATTCGGCTACTTCGCATGCATAAATGGTATATTTAAATGAGGAACATAGTGGCCATTTCTGAGTGCTGTCAAGCTCTTTGGAGCAACAAATAAGCATGGGAGTAATGGTAGAGTGTGCAGGCTTCCTCAGATTAAATTCGTAGAATAGAGGATTATGAAAGCAGTCACTAAATAATTGAACAACTCATCTTTGTGTTTAATTCCATGATAGAGTTCAACTAATAGACACAAAACATCAGGAGGAGCCATACTTATGTACACTCGAGTAGTATGGACATGGGAAGTAGAGAAAGCATTGTGCAATGTGCATCAGAGGATCAAAACCATCGATTTCCAATGAGTAATGTGGGGAGTAGAGTGTATTGTTGATGAACTAAGTAGTGAGAGAAGTGTTATTGTTGTGAGGCAAACAATGAGAGTAGATCTGAAGTGTGTGCAATAGAGATTATGTGCAAGAGAAGGTAGAGTGTTGAGGATATGTTTCTATGAGCAGAGGGCAAAGAGAAGTTGTATGAGATGAAGGGAGTCTCTAGAACAAGAGTGGACCAAGAGAAAAAGTTGTTTCTGTAGCCATCCATATTGGTATTTTCTATAATTTTATATGCCTGTATTTTCAATTTGAAAATTGTATGAAATAGTAGGATAGTGGAAAGAGTAGGTTGTAGCCTGCATTCAGAATAGTTTAGTGCCTCTTGGAAAGTTGGTGCTTGCTAACCTAAGGGGTTATGTGCCTCCTGTGAGTGGGTGCTAACAAACAAAATGACGTAATCAAGCAGGTGCTTCAATTACATCATAAACAAACAACAAATTGGTCGTTTTTTCCCTTTGGGTTTCCACGTGAAAGCAACGGTGTTAAAATGTGTATGCTTCTCATGTGATTGGTTGTAAGAACTATGAATGCTTAAACTTTATGATCACTTTATTTATGAATAAATACTCTCATATGTAACCAAAAATAAAAAGGACTGAAAGAATATCCAAGAAAATATTTAAGAATGTCACTATCACTGATCACCCCCCCTCTCAGTAATTCCTTATTCCAACAAATACATCTCTATTCATCAAATTAATGCAAGTAGGCATAAGGGGTTTTTAGCAGATTACTTTCCCTAGAGAAACATACTGCGTGCATGTGTGTTATTTCTCATTGCATGGTTGTGATTGATGTTTTAAATTATGATTTGAATTCTGCAGAGCAGTAGAGTAGGACCATGTCTTGTGATTTAGCTTAAAAGTTCATGAGAAGTTGCAATTCGAAAACATAATTTCTACAGTGATTGTTCCAAGCATACAAGCATAAATAGAGAGAATCTGACCATTTTGATTTTTGAGGACTCTCCCATAGCTTGCTGGACCAGGATTTCCCCTAGAGGCACCATAAAAAATGAGCTTAATGAAGCATTCTGTAGGAGGGGCTCAGGATATGGGACTAATAACTACTCAAGAGTTCATTGCTTCTTTGATGATTATATTCAACTAGAGAATAACAATTCATTAAGTATGGCTATTTTTGAAGGATGGAATTCCCAATCCTGGGAGATCCTTTTAGATGAAAGAGATTTCCCCTTGAATATGAAGAAGAATTGAACTATAGATTGTTTCCTCTGAGGAGTTTGTTTCTTTGAAAATACATGCATCCCTTTCTTTCCAAATTCACTAAAGTATGAAGCTTGGACCGATTTTCCAAGATTTGTTTAGAATAGGAATAGTGTAGGGGGTCTTGATCCAACTTTCTAAAGGAAGGTTGATAGACTGAGGCTGAAGCATAGAGATTTGAAATTTCTTCTCCAATTGGTATCAGATTACCAAGGAAAAATCACATGCCAGAAAGAGATGTTCCAGTGATTCTATGTGCTACCAACAAAGGAGGCATATTGGAGGTCGAATGAATCCTTTCTTCTATAGATTGTCCCAAGTAAGTTATTTATTTTTCATGAGGAGCCAATAGAAGAAAATTGATCTTTGACCAGTGCTTCAACTTCCGAAGGTGCCTCCAAGAGGAGTTTGCCATATTTGGTTGAATTTCAATGAGGAGTCGACATGCCTCGTTAAGATTAGAAGCTACTGAGTTGTTATATCTGCATCATAATATGTCTGAGTATGAGAGTACAACAATGCTCTAGGCAACTAGTTCCTACACACGAAACAATTCCTCTTATGTATGCCCCTGATCTTGGTGCTAAGAGTGGAGTTGCCAAGGATGCCATCGAGTGTGTAGATGAGAATAGTCCTAATGGTGAGATATAGTAGAAAGACCCTGACTCAAATGTTGAGTTCGAAGATGGAGAGAGTTAGGCAAGGATGAGAGTCTTTGCCATTGATTCTAAGAATCTTCCCAAAACAAGGGAGCGCGACCATCTCTTATTTCCCCAAAACAATGGTGTTGAATGAGAGATTTATTGGCATAGGCATAATTTTAAATGTAAGAAACCTTAGTACTCCCAAAAATGCAAACTATTTGAGATGGCTAGGTATGAAGAGAGTATTCGTTGGACCAAAGTATGTACCAAAGAGAATAGGGAGCCTATATCCATCTCCACCAAGTTTTAGGACATAGCATTGTGCTGATGGATTTTGTATCCCTGAGACTTAGACATCCCACCACTTGGGACTAGCATATTTTTTTCCAGGCTACTAAAGCCCACTTTTTTTGGAGATTGGATACCCCTAAAGCAAAGAGCATTGTAGGCTATGTAATATATTAAGAATATATTTAGGCGCAGAAAGAGAAGAAAAAATATAAGTGGGAAGAGATTGAAGAACTAACTTTAGAAAGAGAGAGCGACCAATAAAGTTTAAAAACTGAAAATTCCAATAGGAAATCTTAGCTTAAAATTTTAGTAGAAGGTATTCCCAAACAACCTTTATGAGAGGGTGAGTGGTGAGTAGGTTTCCTAAATATTTGGATGGAAGAGAGTTCTTCTAGAAGCCTAGGAAGCATGAAATGAAGAGTTGAACTGCTTGAGGAGTATTAAAGAAAAAAAAATGAGATTTACTTTTATTGATATCCTGTTGATGGGCAATAATTTACCACCAATAGCTAGGGGATCTTCCAGGTGTAGAATCCCAATTAGACTCTACACCATTTGGTTTAGGGATCACGTCTGATATTTAGGCCTAGATACCGTATAATTGGTTGAATCTGGCTTTAGAAAAGAAAGGGAATATCGGCTAAAAAAAAGTATAAACTTCAACAAACACAAGTGAGTAATTGATGAATGCTTCATAAAACAAATACCATAAATAGAAATATTAGAACTTCAAAACATGTATCTTAAGTAAAGCATCGTTAGCAAAACTTCAAATAAGACCACACATATCTAAAGGATAAACTTAAAAAACCAAGAACGAGTTCAAAATGGTTAAGAATTTACAAACAAAAGTGAGTGCACAATCTACAATAATACTAAGTTGATATCAATAAATCAGTTTATCAACATAAACATAGGGTCAACATATCATATACCATCCATGTGTTGCAAAGGAAAACTCATAGCAATGGAAGATACATGATGAGGTAGTACGATAAAGCTCATAGGAACCTCCAATTCATCAAGCTAATAATACTCATGGAATCAACGTACAAAGCCTTCATCCTATCCAACAAAGGAAATCTACTATTACTCCTTGCATTTATTAGAAGAGCACAAATTCTGAAAGCAATATGTAGCAACGTAAGTCCAAAGCTAAAATTCCTCTTACAATATGCCATGAGCATGTATTTATAGAAAAGAGGGTGAGGTTTGGTCTACTGTTGAGTCTTAGACTTCCTCATGACCTTTTGACTTCACCATGAACTTTAGACTTCATCATGACTCTTCAAATTCCTACTTTTTTCTACTCTATCCTATCTTGTTATTCTCAACAAAATAAGCTAGTTCTATCCTATCAATTTTGTGATAGATAATTCTGGAAAATATAAGTTTAGATACTCCATGAGGTAAGTGTGCCAAAAATTGTATTCAACAACTATTGGAGCTATCTTTTGCTACTCTTCATCATACCTATGCAGACATTCAAGGGCATCTGGAATGAGGGTGGTTATTTTTACATTGATCTAGTTGGCTAGAGTCATTAGCTTCGTGTACATCCTCAATGGTTCCACCACATAATGTGTAATGTTTTACTTTGTAACCTGCAGGTCACATCAGTTGGTATCTTTCTTGAAAGTGTTGATAAATGCTTGAACCTCCTATAGGATGTCCTCCTACTTTCCCACTTCTCCAACCTCCCCAGCAGAAGAAACCCCATGGTCCTTGATCATGGAGTCATATCCACTTAGAAGCCGCCTGTAAGAAGGAAGAACCTTGTACACATCTCTAGCTAGCTTGTCTTATGATTGCATCTTAATGTGTAGTTGGACTTTATCATTCTGGGTGGTGATCCAATCTTTCCATGGGATAACTGTCGGTGCCTATGGATACTTGTTTTTCCACTCATGAATATTGTTCAGAGCTGTAACGACATCTTTTAGCATGGAGGATTTTCCTTTTGTGTTGGCTTGTATGGCCAGGATAGGGGCCACATTATGATGCATTTTCAAAATATATTCATAAACCATAGCCATGGCTCCTCTCAGGGTTTCAACCTCTTCCTTGATTGTGGCCTATAATTCCTTTGTGCTCTAGTGGGCTAAGAGAAGTGCTACATTCTCTTCTTCCATTATCCTTCTATATTCTTCTACTCTGACATCTATTTTCTTAGATGCATAGAGCTTTCTTTGGAGTTCTACAATTTTATTTCTCATTATGCCAAGATTATCTCAGTCGTGGTCACAAAGGTAGTGCCAACTGAGGCAATCATCTCATGGTTTACTATAGTATCTAGGAAAATTTCCTTCTTTGTGGTCATGGACAAGGGTTTGGCAAGATTCCTACCATAATATTTCCTCCTTTCCTAGATGATCTTGCAATTTATTTTATCAAAGGTAAGCTTGGTTAGGTATAGTACTTCATCCTTAACCTCATCAGAAATGCCTAACTATTTGAGAGGAAGATTCCCTTCGGCGATGGGAGTGGACAGGGGAACATCTAGTGGAGGTAGTTCAACTTTCTCACTGAATTGCTATTGTTTTTCAGACTCCTGTTGAGTTTTCTTGATGGTCTCTTCCTTTCTCTTTCTTAATTCCTCTTCTTCCTCTCTTTTCTTTTCTTCCTCTTCCTTCCTCCTTTGTTCCTCCTCTAGTCTCTTTTTTTCTTATTCTTCTTGCTCTTTTTTCTTCTTGATCTCTTCTGATTTTATTTGTTTCTGCTATTTCTCTTTTTTTTGTTGCCTCTTCTTCTCTTCTTCTTCTTCTACCCTCTTCCCCTCTCTCTCTTTCACCTGTTTCTCCTCTATTTGTTTCTTCCTATTTTCTTCCTCTTGTAGCTTGTTCTCAAGTTGATCTTCAAATTATTGGTCTCCTAGCTTCTGTGTCCACCTGAGTTCTTATTCTCTTTCTCTCTTGATCTCTTTCTTATGCTTTTCCAGGGTCACATTTCTATACTCCAATATTTCATCATCTTCACTTTGATCTTGGTCACTTAGGGAATATTTTGTCTCTTCAACTTTGTGTTTCTTTAGTTTCCCCGCTGCCCTTTGTTGTTCTTTCTTTCTCTTAAGTGAGTTTATCCTTTCTTGTAATCTCACATTTTATTGGGAATTATTGGCTTGCTTGTCACCCTTTTCTTGTTGTTCACTCGGTTGAGATCCCTGGTTTCATTGTACATATTTCTATTTTTTTCTTTGTGAGTGTGCTTGGTGTGCAGGTAGGACCATCTAAAATTGGTTTTCTTGTTGTGAGTTGTTACAACTCTTTCGGGGTTATAGGTGTGGTGGTTCAAAGTCACAAAATGGAACCCCTCTATCTCCTTAGTGTCTGCCTCCACTGCTTTGAAGTTTTCAACTGTGTAAGCCTCGATAGTAAGAGGAAAGGGGGGTTAGGGTTTCTTCTTCCATTTTCTCAGCGTCTTTGAGAAGCCTTAGGTCATTTGATAGCATACTTCCTGCATGAGTAATTTATCTATGGAAAATAGAGGAAGTGTGTTAGGGGTTTTGTATGAGCCAAAGACCTTGATAATTATTCCCCCCTGGATAGGGAACCAATCTACCACTTTAGAGAGAGTCTCCATGGCCCTCTTTGACAAGCAAGGAGAGTCTTACACAAAAATAAACTAGTATAATGGGGTGATGAACATTTCATAGGTAGAGCCATATACACTCTTGTAACCTGGGTTTCAAAAGATCTTATAGTGCTAGCGTATAGGCATCATCACAATTGTGGTCTAGTTGTAGCTCCAGTGATCAAAATGGCATCTTGTACAAACCAGGTCCAATAGTTACGAGACCATGTAAAACTTTGATGACTGGTCCACCTCAGGACGCTTGGCTGCAACTATATTAGTCCTTGATGCAGAAGCTAAGATACTGGCCTAGTTTAAAAATGTACCTCTAATGGCGACAACATACATGATAGGAACCTATGTCTCGTGGAAGTTGTCGATGTCAGCCCTGCTGTACAACCGATTCATCATGGTGACAATAAGTTGGTAAACCTTTTTTCGATTCTTTTTATTATACAATTGGTCATTATTTACCTAGAACTTGGATGGGTCTGGCCACCAATCCATCAAAATTTACTTGGTTGGAATTACAAAACATGATAGCCACCAGGTGTTAAATGATTCCTTTTTTCCTGGAAATCTATAGTGAGCAACAATGTCCACTGAAGAGATAGTCGCGAATGTTGTACATGTGTTATCCATCACAACCCATCAATCTGTGTCTGTGTTTTGTAAAATCCAATCAACGGTCTCGACACATGGAAAGATAGGAGGATGCAAGACCACTTTGTGGAGCCTAGGCCTCTTGACATTGATATTCACCTATAAGTCCCCCTAGTCTTTAGGGATGTATTATTTAGAAAAATTTCCATAAATATCTAATCAGGAGAGCTTGGTGCTCTTGTTTAGGTTGTACACAATGTCCCTATATATAGGGGTCGATGGGACCTTGTATATTTCCCATATTTTTCTTTCATATATTTTACGGGAAGACTTCACTATCGTAGGTGTCATCTCACTAGAGAAATAGGAGATCAAGATGCACTCAAGATCAACATCGCCTGGCATGTCAAATAAATAGTCCCACAATGAGATAGATGACATGAATAATTAATCCTAGGAGAAAAACACAAATCACAGTTTCAAAGTTCCTGAAAAGTCCCCGGGAAAGAATTCTGCCTAAAGGGTTGCCAGGTCGCAGGGGTCAGGGGATCGTAACGTTGAAGATGAACTATGTGACTTAGCGACTAGGGTAGTATAGTTCATAGGTCAATATAGGTCATAAGGTCACAGGTCACAAGATAAACAAGGTTGCATAAGTCATAATTAATGAGAGGTCACAAGGGTTTCACAGTCGTGAGTTCACAAGGTTGTAGTGAAAATGGGTCACAAAGTCGTGAGGTCGCAAGGTCACATCTTTTTTCCTATCACAGATTTTAGTCATGTGACGTGTTCCTCATGGCATCTTAGAAAAGGGAATGAGGCTCAAAATGAGTCCCTGGGGATCCACTGGACTAGATAACTTGTTCCCTGAGGGGGGCAAGCTTGCTTGGGGAAGATATGGGGCTGAGTGACCGAGCATAAATACGTTCAGGAGGAAGAATAAGTTGGATAAGGGTTTTTTAGTAAAATGAGCCATTAAACCTAGATAAAAATATCTAGATTAAGAAGATGAAAGGTTAGGGCAGAGAAATAAGACAAATTCTAGTAAGTAATGATAGGTAGGAAGAGGAAGGGTCACTTACTTGGTCGGGTCACACGCTTTCTCCAAGTAGCCCAGTCTCTTCATCTTCTGAGCGACCAAAATGAAATGATCAAATGACTAGCAAGGTCATACTATTTATAAAAAGGTCGCATGTGTAGGGTCACAAAGGTCTCTAGGTCACATAGGGATATGTTTTAGCCTTTTGTAACCTAGAAACTTGCACGGGAGGTCATGAAGTCACAAGGTCATTTTCTCGCAAGTTTTCTACTTCAAGGTGTTTGCAACCTTGCAAACTTGTGTTCTGATCACACACAAGGTCACAAAGTCACAAATTTGCATGAGGGTTAGAGGTTGCAAAGTTTTTACTTGCGACTTAGTGACTTGACTTGGACAAAATTGAAGTAGGTCACATGCTCACAAGGTTTACGCTCATGAGAGCTGACTTGATGTGTCTTGCAACTTGCGTAGAAAAGTAAACCTTTGAGTCTACAAGAGTTAGACTTGTGATGATATCGTAAGGGTTTTTACCAACTGATGAGGTTTTGTAAATAAGAGATAGACACAAACATAGTGCAGGGGCTCCAAAACTTTGAAAAGTCAAGAATTTTTTAGGGTTGTTGCAACGAATACAACAATTGGCGATTTGCTGGTAGAACCTTAGTATATATACTTACACTTGATCTTGGGATGAAGTAGACTTTTATGAGTTCTTTGTTTCAAGCTTGCGGGTCCCACTGACGCTTCTAGGTTTCTCCATAGTATTGATCAAAAGTCCATAACTACTGAGACTTAGCTTGTCACCACACAGAGTAAAGAAATTCCTGATGGCTTGATATAGGTTTCAAGATAATGATATGAGATGTAAATTTTTTGGTATAAAAGTTATAGATCTCTAGTTTTGCTTTGCTCCTAGTGAGCCTGAATGGTACCCTGATAGAGTCACTGCCTAAAAATCGTAAACGTTTCTCTGCTACCAGTGAGCCTGGACAGTACCCCAGCAGAGTCATTACATTCCCTCTTTGCACAGGAAGCCTTTTTCAATCCTTTAACACTTATCTTATTTAGTTCATGTGCTAATTGGCACTTATTTTACATGCAAGAGAGGTTGTTTCTAGTTTCTTAGAGACTATTATTTTCCTAAAATATGTATGCTCATTAAGTATTTTCCTTTCCCCTTCTCGAGTCCACCAGATAAACTGATTCATTCAGAACTTATAGGAACGTCAATAGCATGGAATAAGTGTTGAAGGATAAGGTATCATGGATGACTAGAGTTCCTCACTAAAATATATTTCAACACTCTACCTTCGTCACGACTTTAGGCTGATCAAGTGCACGCACAAAAAGAAACACAACTCAGCCATCAGTGTAGAGACTACGTCTACCCTAGGATGTCAAACTAGAGTAATGTTCTAGAAATTTTATTTGGGGAAGAAACATTATTTGAGGAAAAAAATAAAAGGCACAAAGAAGGTGAAAGGGTAAAGGAAAAGGAGGGTCTAAAATAAGAAAATATGGAAAAGAAAAGAAGGAAACTATAGTACATGGGTCGAAAAACAGTTGCAAGAATTGCTAAATGAAATAAAATTTGAGGTCATGGCCATTTACAGGATGGGGTTATGTTGTCCCTTAAGAAATCAATTTCTTGGCTATGTAGAAATTATGCTTAAGACCGTAATGCTTATTATTATTGTCACTTATTTTTATGATGTATCTTCAAGTGAATGACCTAAAAGACCTGGTTCTTAACCCTTAATACTTAGGTGATATGAAAGTCTCAAAATGCCATTTGATTGCTGAATATGAATTCTGAGTGGAGAATGCTTTGAGAAGTTAGAGACAATATGTTGTTTTACACATAAACTATTATCTATAACTTAGAAGAAATGTAGAAGGCTTTTAAGTATAGGAGCACTCTTTTAAGGAATTTTGACTTCATTCATATAAGTAAACAAAGACCTACAACTTCATTACTATACTTAAAGAAAAGAAGACATATGATGACACATAACAGAGAAGTCACAAAATCATACCCAACAATGTGTGGAAAACTTCTGATTCTTTTATCAATCAATAATTTATAAAAAATATGGTAGCCTAGTCTCTCAGTTCCTCTAAATTCGAACCCCTTTTCTATAGTTTTCCCTCTTTTTATACATTATGAGACATTTGGTAATCACCAAAACTGTCAAACTGCCTAACTATGTCCTAACTGTTTAAGGTAAAAGTCATTACAGAATATTATATTGGAGGGTAAAAGACACCTCATTCTTATCAAGAAAACAAAATAACAAGAAGTAACAGAAATTAGAAGGTGATGGTTGCTCCTTCTTTAGATATGTGGCTTAACTGCTGATGAAGTTTCTCTGTAAATGTTCTGATAATAACTAGACTGTTTTAACACAACCAAACTGCATCTTTACAAGATTTCGTGCATGGTTGTAAGTTATGGGCCCATGTATGTATCGGAAATGTTTTGATTGGCGGAAACACAAAGAAAACCTTATGGCCAAATATATATCTGAAGTGCTCTGATTGGAAAAAACACAAAGAAACCGGGCCAATCATCGTTCCTTTGGAGTTTCGGTCATCCGCCTCTAATTCTAGTTATTATGCTAAAACAATAGAATTGGTTGATTTACGCGGAATATGGCGTACTAGGGAACTGAAAAGAATTTAGACTCGATTGACAATCTTATAACGTCCGCCTTTTCCATAGACCTTTGCCTTCCCCACGGACCCGATAGGAAACAAAACTGCAGTTAAAAGACTTCACGGGTCTGAAATTTATAATAAAACCTGAGCACTTTTCGATGCGATATCCTTCGGATCTCATCCCTTCTTGATGAGCGACTATGATTGATCCGAACTTCAATGGATTAAACCACATTTTATAAACCATTGCATCTATTTTCCAAATTAAATATTGTCCTTGTTAACCACACGATTACCATCGGATCTGCATTCTTCAAGTGGACGACTATGATCAACTGAGGTTTTAACTTGATTTTATAACTTCTCGCGTCTGGTTTTGGAGTAAACCTCACCCTTGTTAATCGTGTGATTACCATCAGATCTGTTTCCTTCGAAGAAAATGGCTCAGATCTTCTTGTAAGTTTCTCACATTCAAAAGCCATTAATACTATAAAATAAGTCATCTCTTTCAAATTTCTGCATTTCTTTTTATTTCCGTTATAATATAATATTTGATTTTTCTTTTTGTTGGATAAAAATGAAAATAAAAATAAAATGGCAATGGACACTACAACATCTAGCTCCACCCGGGGGTAGTGCTTTCACCACAGAAGAACTAAGAACCGCAGATCAGTGCCTTCGTCTCGGGCATGGAGTCATAGATTTCTTAGCCAATTTAAATTATATGGAATTTGTACAATGAATTCACTCCAGTATCTACAATGACAAGATGTTTGTGCTTTAGAACTAGAAGTAATGTTTAAGGTACTTCCCATTGACAAGCAGTTATAAAGATTCACCATCAAGATTCTCCAGGAAGAATGTATTATTTACCCTTGCCTCTATAATTATGAATGGGCAATACAAGAGAGGACCAAACTTCCCATGTTTGCCCTTATCTTCTCTTTCAGTATCCCACCTTAATACCAGGCATCCAAATTTAAAATCAATTTCTCTGTCCCTTCTATCAAAAATACCCTTCATCTTTGATTGATACATAATCAAATTATCTCTTACATTATCCCTACTTTTACTCATCTCCACTACCTTATGCATCCATCTTATTAGAGCATTGGGCTCTTCTTTTTCCCCCTCAATAATTGCAATTACAGGCTTCACAAGCTGACTTGGGAATAGAGCTTGAGTTCCATACACTAACTCAAAAGGTGATTTTCCTGTAGACCTTCTTGTAGTCACTCGAACAACCCACAGAGAAAAATTTAACTTTTAATCCTAGTCTTCTTTATTCTCTGCAATTGTTTTCTTAAGTATCTTCATCAATGTTTTGTTAGTAGATTCCGCCAATCCATTTCCTTCTGGATGATAAGCTGTTGAATGAGATAAAATAACATTATACTTCTTACAAAAAGCAACAAACTTACTTGAACAGAACACTTGAGCATTGTCTGTTATGATTTTGACAAGGCATCCAAATCTGCTGAAAATATTTTCCTCTAAGAACTTCATCACCACCGGGTCATTTGCCCTTTTAGTAGGTATAACTTATACCCACTTGGTGAAATAATCAATAGCTATGAGAACCCACTTGTGCTGTGCACTTGAAGGTGCGTTAATTTCTCCAACAAAATCTAGTCCCCATTGGTAATCAAGTCTTCATTTTTAACCGTTTCAATTTTCATTTTAGTCTTTCATTTGATTTTTTGGGAGGGTTTTTAGGCATAAAACCCGCGCTCGGGGTATGCAGGTTTACCATTGCGGACCTGCGGACCCTAACTTTTTCTCCATTGGGAAAAAGCTTGGGGTCCGCACCTTCCGTGTAGACAAAGTGCGGTCCCACGCACTGTGTCTAACACATAGGGTGCGGTCCCCGCCGCGAGGGTTTTTAACCCAAAATTCCTCAAAAATGGACCAATGAAAACATTTTCTAGCATCCTAATTCATATTTATGCTTGACACAGGTAGTACATCATGCTAGATTGGCGCGAACGAGAGCACGAGGACATGGATGCTACCGCATGGAATCATCAGCCTTCACTTGATGCTTTGAGGGCGTGTGGCTTGTACAAATACTGGGCCATTCCTGGCATGAGGGCTCAGGTGGATTTCTTACAGTGGATGGTTGACAGATGGAGCGTTTAGGACCAGTGCTTCTTTATTGGCAGCCACTAGCTTGAAATCGAGCCAGCGGATATATATTTCTTGACTGGTTTGCCTAAGAGAGGCGCTGACTTGACTATGTTCGGGACTAGGGCAGGTGGCCAGTCTGTCAATAGCCTCTAGTTAGAGTACTGCAACTGCCAGACTAGAGACAAAGGGATAGATATAAAGACCATATCCCATCCTGAGCTCATGGTGATTGCGTTCACTGTTACTAGACTTTGCGGAGCTGCCGCGTTACATATTGCCATCGGATCCCAGATGCCTATGGCAGTTGATTGCTTCCAAGGCACCATCTTCAACTGGTGCGATGCTGTGTTGGCCAATGTGAAGGGCCAAGAACGGACGACTGAAGACTTTTGGTTATGGGGCTTTACTCGTGAGTTTTGGCCTGGAGAGGATTCCTATGTTGATCCTGCAGCACCTTACTATTGGAGCTGGGCTTCCTCGAGAGCCCAAACTGATGCGATGGGTCACAGTCATGGCCCGTCATCCTGATGAGGGGACCGAGGTCGTTTGGTTCAAACCTGAGTATTTCCAATGGTTGGAGAACCAGGTTTTTTCTATTTAGGACTTCCCTTATGCTGGGATTGATTTTCGTGGAGACCCAGACATGGCTCTTCCTCCAGGAGAGCAGTGGGACGACTCAGGTAAAATCATTTTTCAACATTTTCCTAATTTTATTTTTTTTTATTTTTATATCGTCCTAAAACTGATAGTAATAATTTCAAAATGCATATGTGGGCCCACAGTGACCAGCCGCTCTTCGGCCTTACGAGAGAAAACAACCAGTTGCACCGACTCTAGCCCCACAGGACGAATCAGCAGAGACTTTGGCCGCGTTGGAGAGCCATCTAGAGCGCCTGACAGGGGATATTCACAAGACCAGCATAGACGACATCCCTCGTCGACTTCAGCGCTATGTGATTGGAGTCCTCGGACCTTTTAGGAGGTTCCTTTGTAAGGTGGCCCGTGCAGTCGTTTCATATCGAGATCATCACCAGTGATGGGATGATCACCTATTGTAGTCACACATGACATTTTGCTTTTTGTACCTATCATTTTTGCCGATCATAAGGTGTTTTTCAACCTATGATCGAGGATGATGTATTATTTTGACACACTCCTATATATATGATATCACTATTACCACCTTGTCTTGTTAAACATGTTATAGAATGTTTTTAAATTTACTTGTATGATTATTGCACATGTCTACTTAACATTTGAGAAGCAATTGCATCTGCTAATGTATTTAAAGATCTTGGAATATGCTGATATTCAATATAGTCAAATTCACGTTCCAAGGGACACACTCTCAAAAATAATCTTAATAAAACTGGATTTCTAATGGCGTATACTCTATTAAGCTGTAATACAACGAGTTCAGAATCTAACCTCACTATCAAA
>APFE031477253.1:51074-61327 GCA_000404065.3 Pinus taeda
TCTTCGGCGGGAATAGTCCCCTCCCAGGATACCAAGGATCCCACATGCTGTTCAAGCCATCAAGCTCTTAAGACACCAAAAAAAAGGATTTACTCAAGAGGGAAGTACCCTGGTCTCTTAGCTTCGTTTCTATTTTGAAAATCAAAGCAAATTTTCCCTTTTCATTTAAAAGCATTCGTTTCCATTTTGAGCATAAAAGAAGTACAAACAAAAATATTTTCATTTCCGAAATAACAACGTTTTAAGGCACTGGTCATTTGTGTGGTACATGCTCATCGTATGGTTAATGGCTATTGTTTATATTTCGTTTTGATTTTAGATCTCAGATTGACAATCTTATTTAATTCAAATAATTCTCCTAGAACTTTACATCTTAGCTTTTAGCTTAACTTTCCATTAGGGACCACCCCCTTAGCTAGCCTAGGAGATAGCTAAAACGGAGAGAGTTGGGATCAGTGTGACAGCCCCTTCTCTGAGTTCCCTGCCACCAACCACACCTTGTGGGGTTGAAGGCTTTTCTCGCTAACTGTGTAGGTAGGTGCGGGCGGCAGGGTCAACAAGACACAATGAGTTGTCTATACAAGGTGGGGTCGACATCCTTGTCATCTAATGCATCTATCTTCTTCTAGTTGGTAATCATGGGTGTAGACATGGATCTGCAATCCTGCATTTTGAACCTCTTCAGAATATCTGTAGTGTATCTTCCTTGCCCAAGGAAGATCTCCCTATCCTTATGCCACACTTCCAATCCTAGGAAGTAGTGCATCAACCCCAAATCCTTCATGTCAAACTATGCTGCCAGGTTCCTCTTGCAATCCTCTATAAGCCCTGATGATCCTGGCAAGAATAGACCATCCACATACAAAACTAGAATGAGGGGCTCATCCTCTACCATCAGATAGTAAAGGTTGGGATCTGCGTCACTCTAGACGAACCCCATCTGCGGCAAGTAGGTGTCAATTCTAGCGTACCATACCTTGGGAGCCTGCTTGAGCTCGTATAGAGCTTTCTTCAATTTGCACATGTGTGCGCCTCTACTGAGTCTCAGAGCCCTCTAGTTGTTCTATATACACTTCCTCTATCACTTTGTTCAAGAAGGATGTCTTGACATCCATCTAGTGAATATGCCATCCCATCTGAGATGCTAGAGATATAACTGACCGGATAGAAGTGTATCTAGCAACTAGGGCGAAGTTTTCCTGATAATCTATCCCTTCCTTTTGTGCATACCCCTTTGCCACTAGCCTAGCCTTGTACTTTTCCACACTGTCGTCTGCAGCATATTTGATCTTATAGATCCACCTTGAACCTACAATGGATCTGTCATCTGGCATTGGCACTACCTCCCAAACATAATTTGCCATGATAGAGCTATACTCTTCTACCATGGCGTCTATCCACACCTAATGTTGTGCGGCCTCCTGAAAGTTGGAAGGTTATGCTACCTGAGCTACCAATGCTTGGTACCTATTAGGTTGTCTGTGTTATCTCTTGCTCATCCTAGGAGTTCCAATAAACTCCTTTGCATCTCTTAAAACCTGACGAACTTCTCTGTTAGCTCAACCAATAGTCGTGGGAGGTTCTGCTAGCTCCTCCTCATCCTATTTATGTTGCTCCATCTACTGAGAACTCCCTGGATTTCCTGCACCTCAGGAAATACTAGTACTGGTCACAATACTTGACCCTTTTATATGGAGTCGTCTATTCTCTCTTGATGCCTTCCTTCGCGCAGAAATCTGTGAAGTCTTTAACAATATATTCTCCACCATTATCTGAGCGAAGCACATTGATCTTCTTCCATGTCACATTCTCCACGAGAGCTTTAAACACTCTCAAACGATCAAAGACCTCATCCTTGGTCTTCAAGAAGTAGATCCAAGTTTTCCTAGAATGATCATCAATAAAGGTGACAAAATATTTGGCACCACTTAGAGCTCTAATGAACATCAGGCCACAAATATTTGAGTGTGTAAGTCCTAACACGCCATCAGCTATGTTGTCACTTTTTGGAAATGTAGCCTTAGCATACTTCCCAAATACGCATCCTCTACACATCATTGTGTTCAGTTCCAAGTTCAAGAACCCCTATTATGGCTTCTTTGAGCATCTTGAGTTCTCCATGGTGTAGATGACCCATTCTCCTATGCCAGAATTCATTCAATGCCATTGGAGAATCGATTTGTAACCGGTACAACCTGTTACTTCGAACTCCAATCAGTCTTACCTTTTTCCACATCAGGTGTTGGACATACACTTTCTCCCCACAAAGTGAATATCATACCCCTTATCCTGTAACTGGGATACTGAAATCAGGTTCATACCCAATCCTAGCACATGCAATACATCTGAAGTGCTGGTGCTTGCTCATGAAATCCATCTGCTCCTATTTGTAGCTAGAGAAATATTCTCTAACTCTTGTCATGTGAGTTGATGCTCCACTGTCTATATATCAGACTCCCTCTAAAGGTGACCCTGCTAAGCAAGCAAATTCATCTTCCAATCTGGAAGACAAATCTGAAGTCTCTTGATTGTTGTGTTGGTCCATGACTATACTAGAACAAATTTAGTGTGTTATTCCTCTTTTCCTCCCGATGCGGACTCTGCTCTACAGCTTGCGGCAAACACTCTCTGCGACCAACCACGATTCTACTCAACGAAAACCTGAGCTGCCACTGCTCCCTCTGACTGTTGGAATCAATAATCTAGGCAATTCGATTTTCCTGCCTCCTTTCAACTGAAAAATTGAACTGTTGCTCTAGCAGCTCAAATTACCTGTTCTGGGCTTTGCGCAGTTTCTCTGGGAATTTGAATCTGTTGTACTTTCTAAACAACGAAATTCCTTTCTCTGCTTTAGAGCTTCCTAGCTAATCAATTATGCTCTGATACCATGTGAAATTTTATCTATTGCAGCTACAAGAAATTATTCTTCTAACTCAAAAATTAATTATGCAATTTAATTGCTACGGAAAATAACGAATAAAATCACCACTGCATTTTTCACCATAAAAATACTACGGAAAATAAAATACTGGAAATTGAGAAATTCTAGCACACACAAAATAAATCTAACATAGTTATTTTTGGACCAATGTCCCTAGAAAAACCGAACTTGGGAACACCGATGCAGCAAATGAGGGTTTTATTATTAATATTCAGCATCTATTCTGAGTACAATAATTTAGATGCACAGTTGGAATCTAATCTAAAGAAAACACTGGCAAAAATGTTGTGAGAATTTTCTGTCATGCCACAACTATTTTCTAATTCCGAAATAGCTTCCCTAGCCTCTGCATTGAGCTGCCTGCGTCACCCTCTGTGTAGAGCCTACGCTAGCCCTCTGAAGATTTCAGCCTTCCTTCGACTCTTTCGGGAAATGAAAACTTCTTCCCATAATGCTACTACTTTCCTCCTCCACCTGCTACTCGCCCTTTGGCTCTATCTTCTCTGTTGGGTTGTTGCTACTGAGAAAATCAAACTCCCTGGGCAACTGAATATCTGCACTAGATGATCTACATCACCACATTGACTTTCTTTTATAATCCACTATTGGAGCACCAACAGCCAAGATTAAAACTTAATCAATGGCTAGGATCATTTCTGAGTCAATATGTGTGAGTTTCTAGATGATTCACGCCTTATCTCAATTAATATTGATTAACTAACCATATTCCCTAAGTTCAGACTTAGGAAATATTTAAAGATCGGTTAATAATCTAATTGAGACACTTCTAGACAGAATTCCCAGAAACGATTTCTGGGTTTTGGAGATCTCATGTATTCTAGTCTCTCCACAAAATTTCGTGGCTAGAACACATCCAATGCTACAAAAACTAACAACCACCTCTTAGTAGATCAGTGCCTTAGTCTTGGGAAAATGGAGTCTATGATAAATATGAATGAGGGCCTTTGGTTCTTAGTCAAGGAGGCCTCAAGGCTACTTCACTATCGTTCTAGGTCAAAGAGAACCATTCTTGCAGCTTTTAGGAGATTTCATTCAAATTGCATGGCCCATACATTGAGAGATGCTATATAGACACAAAATTCCACAATTTAAGCTATAAATGCATGCAGCAATTGGCCCTAAAAATAGCGAAAATCCCAATCTAATATATATGACAAAGTAAAACAAGAATAGCATTAAAAGCATGTACTTACATGTAATAGAACATATCCAACCATCCACAATTTGACAATAGAGAAGCTCCAAGATAAGATAAGAAAAATCGAGTAAATGAGCTTACCAACCATGGACCACACGTGGGGACTTCATAATGGCATGCCCTTCCATAATGAGCTTCGAGATGTGCCAATGTCTCTTAAACTCCAAATGGGGTTAACCAAGTATTCTATTAGGCGGTTTATACTTCTAAAGGGGATAATATGTTCAAAGTACATCCTTCAAAAGGTGGTGGCATGTGACAAATAAGTGAATGAATTAGGGGATGAGAGGGTTCAGCCCTGGACCACATGCTGGAGTACAAGGGTAGCTAATAAAAGAGAAGCCCCCACCTGGGTTTATAATGTATAGGAGGGAGCAATCGTGGTACATGAGGTGCCCCAACCTTGATTTTCCCACTCTTCTTTATATGCCTTTTGCCTTTTAATGATTTTCTTTGATTAACTGCTCGGGGCTCAAGGGGTAAGAGCATGATGGATGAGATATAGCAGTGAATACCCCCTTTTAAGGTAGGGCGGTTTATTTCCCACAACGGGTTGGGGCAACCATGGATTCCTATATGATGAAGGATGCCCATAGAACCTGTAGGAACCAGGGTGATGGCCATGATGATGGGGTAGATCTCACATATTGGTTTTTGCCCACGTGCTAAATGTGTTTGTCCTGACCATCTTTTTCATTTTGTGGTACATTTTCCTATTGAATGTGGCCGAATATGTTTTTGTCTTTCTTTTTAGCTGCATCAAGCTCTAGGCATCATTCCAGGCCTCATCCAAGGTGTGGACAAGGGGAAGGAGCGAGCTAACCCTATGTGGACCCAGTGGAGGAAAGTGGACCCAAGTGGGAGAAATGATGAATGGGGTCATAATGCGTGGAAATGAAGGAATATAAGCGGATAAGGGAACAGGACCACATAAACCAAAATTGGGATTTCCCTTGAAATACCATCCCTAAAGCCAAATGGTCAGTAAAAGAGATCCCACGAGACTAGAATCCAAAGTTAATATCCAAAAGGGTCTAGGGGACAAGAGCACAAACCGAACCCATTGTTTCTATCGAATCCCCTCATTAATCCATGCCCAAAAGTGTCCATGATAAGCAAACTACAATACTCAACTACCAAATGACAAAGCATACTTTAGGTTTGGGAGGCCCACCTTCAAACATACAACCATGGCAGATCGGCGAGGGACCACATGGTTGGCTCAAGTGGTGGAGAAATGGCACAATGAGCTAGCTAGTGGCTACAAGGGGTTGCCGACTAAGGACCATCTTGGAGAAAAAAAATATCACCCACAAAATGGTGAGTAACAGTATCTAAAAGTGAGGAAGTACATTGGATCTTACATGTAATTGGCAAGTAGTTTCATCATGGACTGGGAAACTTAACTGAGGTCCAAGCCCACTAGAGGATCATATTGACATTTGTAGGGGATGAGTTGAGAGCCATGGGACTCCATCATGTGTTTGAGCATCATTTCATGTCATGGGCACCCTCAGCACCTTCATTGATTTGTTCATTGCCCCACATTATTCGCAAGATGATGCACTTGGACCAGTGTGAGCCAGTCGGCTTAGCATGATCATGGCAGTTGATCCAAGGCCCAAAGGAGGTTTGTCTCATTTTTTAGACATGGGAGGGCAGGCACCACCATCATAGCCCTCATTTGGAGCATTGTATAGGCTTATCTTTCATTTGGAAACCCATGAGACTAGCAAATGTGCCCCAAAACCATTTGGGGACCCACATGATGACTTACATGGAAAATTAGGGGCCATCCCCTAATTCATATTTATTGGAGCCCTCTCTCTCATCAAAGGCACTTAGAGGACTCAACAAGGCCCTCCAACAGCGCTTCTTCATCATCACATCATCATTTTGGCTCACTTATAAATAGATTTTTCATGACTTGTGATAGCTACTTGGCTGACTTGTAACCAAGACTTATTATTAGCAAATTATTTTGTAATTTTGGGGCTCATTAAGCTAAATCGATTTAGGAGAGACTCATATAAACTTTAAATAGAGATGAGTCTCATTTGTGAGAACTAATCATCATCATTTGGATCTTTCTCTTGTAAACTAATCCGCACTTTTCCCTTGGTACGCTATTGGAGATTCTTGGATGCATTTCGATATTTGGAGTTAGAATTTTGATCTTCTTTGGAGCTACTTCTTGGTTTATGGTTGGATATATCTTATTGTCATCTTGTAAGTGCTTCTTGTTGAAAATTTCTCTTGAAATGTCAAATGTATGCAATTGTTGCAACTAGTTAATGCTCGTGTGCCCTAATTTGTTGAATATCATCGTACAAATATATTAGTTTGGCAATTGCATATGTTACTCATCACATGACATTAGATAAATGTTCCTAATGGATGAAATTTGTTTCTCTTCTATGAAAATCGATAAACCTTGAGTGGGTAAATGTTAAAGGTTGGTAAACTAGGGCATCATTCTTTAGCTTCCTTAAGGATGCTTTTGGCCAACTTTGAACCATCTTAGACTCCATAGCCCAAGGGACTAGGCACTGGTCCAAGAGATTGGGTGATCAACCTCTGTTTTCTCCTTTTCTCCTCTTAAACATTTTGGCCCCTCTTTCCTAGGACGGCTAGCTAGGGCATCAAGTGAATTCCCTTGGAGGAGGAATTTTGGGATTCCACTAGGATAGAACTCCTCCTTAGTGTTTCCTCTTGAGAATCCCAAATTTTGGTGGAATTCTTAAAGTTGATTCTACATAAATCCTTGTGCCCTAGGTGTGCCCTAAAAGGGAACGTAGCTTGTTTTCCTTAGATAAGTGCCCTCCTTGAGGGTTGTATGAGCCTTGTATTTGATAGAATAAATCATAAGAGACCCTTTCCTCTCTCTTGCCTAGGCCTATTGAATACCTTGGAGGAATTTCTTCCCACAATTATCCCTAAAAACCTTAGGTCTAGTGTAATTCCTTAGTAGATCTCTCAAGAAAAGCGAGGAGATTATTTGAAGTGTCAAGCCATCTTACAAAGCTTTTTGAGAGGTCCTCTCTCACCCTTGGAATCTTGATCTTAGGCATACGCATTACCATTGCATATCTCAAACCCTAGGCCTTGATCTTCTCAACCAAAGCCCTTCTTGGAGAGAGTCTTAACTTCTTTGAAGCATCTAGCCTCTATTGTGTCTCTCCTTGAATGGGCTTTGCGAAATCACTTCATACCTAGTCATTGAGATATCCATTACGAGTGATTTCCTTCCTACAAGGACTCCTCCCATTGGTGAAAGTCTGTAAAGAGCAAGGGACATTAACTGAGGTGACAATGGGTCTTTGTCCCATTGTTGTCACTTGGTCTAATAGTTGTCCCATAGGTTCCCCTCCTAGGGCCCTGCTAGATAGTGTGGTAACAAGGCAATTTACTCAAAGTTGAGGTTTTAGACCCAAAGTTGTGGGTTTGAACCTAAGAAAATTAATTGTTTATTTTGATTTGTGTTTGAGTTGTTAAATGAGGGTTTCTTGATGAACAAGGAAAACCCCCAAGTCACTCACACAAAGTATAAATAGGAGGCCAAAGGAAAGGCCTACACACATAAGTGGATGACTTTCACTTATGGAGAGAAGGAGGTTAAAGGACCTAGCCATGGATCTGACTTAGAGGAGTTGCAGCAGTAAGAAGAAAGTCATATATGAGTGCTAGAAGGTCAGATCTGCAAGAAGAAAGTTCGATCTGAGTGTTGGAAGGTCGGATTTGCAAGAAGAAAGTCAAATCTGAGTGTTGGAAGGACGGATCTACAAGAATAATGTCATATCTAAGTGTTGGAAGGTAAGATTTGCAAGAAGAAAGTCAAATATGAGTGCTAGAAGGTCAGAACTGCAAGAAGAAAGACAGATCCGTGATTTGAAGAAACAGATCTAGCAGATCGAGAAGCTGTAGCATGATTGCAGAGGGACTGGTTACCAAGGACAACAACAATCCAAGGACCTTGAGGTGAAGGCACTAGCTTAGGTATGCATTTGAATTATTGGGTAGATTGAAGATCTAAAGGAGTAGATTGCAAGCCCTAGATCAGTCAAAGCAGACGGTGTATTTTACTGTATACTATGTATACTAGTTGTATCAAGTGTTGTAAAGGGCCATGATCCCTAGTACAAGAGTCATAATGTTTTCTTATTGATGGACTAATGGGAAATGAGATTTTGGGCTCATAAAACTTGTGTACTGTTATTGATTTCACTGTTGTTATATTTTTGTTGTGCAAAGTGATTTTGTGTTGGCCTTGTCTAGTGTGTTGTGTTCCTAGCTAAGGCGCATAACAGATCTAGAGGGCATGCACATTTCAACAATCAAAGTGAGAGATCTAATGTTCATTATAACCATTGTGGCTAAAATGGACATGAGCCAAAGATATGCATAATCTCTTAGTAAAACATCAAAGGCAAGCAAGATAGGAAAGAAAATAACAGTAGAACATCAAATCTGGCAAAAGGTAAAGAACCTAAATATGCTCATTATATTGCTTACCACTGCAATATTGGAGTAATTGAAAATTTATTTAACATTTCATTTCCTTCTTCGAGAAATAAATGGCTGCTTGAGATAGGCGCAACACGCCACATGACCTTCTAGAGAGAATTCTTTAAAGATTTCAATGACAATGTAGATGGTAGAGTCTATTTTGTAGATAAATCAAAGTCTCAAACCTTCAAGACTTGGCACAATGAAGTTTAAATTGTCTAGATTCCTAAATTTTCTTCTGCATGTTATGCTCTATCTTTCAAAGATGTGAAGGAACTTGATGTCTCTTATACACATCCAATAGCAAGGCCACCCAATACATATCGCTGATGGAAAATATGAAATTAGGCATCCGAGAATATGGTTGTTATAACACAAATGGAAGATGAAAGATTGTTGAAGTTAAAAGGGACATCTCTCATGCACAAAATCTGATATATCTCTCTAGCAATTGCGTTTGCACTCCCACATTGTACTCGTACTAGTTATATCCTTCAGTCCCATTGACCTATTTATGGTCATTTGTTGGACATTAATAAAATTATCTTATCTTATCTTATATCACCACAATTAAGGTACATTGCCATCTCATATTTCTTGTGGTATGCTAGATTTGGACATATTAATTATGACATACTTCGTTTGTTGAAAAAGAATGGTTTTTTTTTTGTTTTCCTACTATTCCTAGGAAACTTGAGCAATATATTGCTTGCATCCTTGGAAAACATGGAAAACAACCATTGATTCCACTTCCGAGTTATGTAGAAAACATGGATTGATACATTATGATTTGTGTGGCCCCATGTTGTTCCATCTACTAATGGAAATAGATATCATGTCTTTTATTGATGATTACACCAGCATGTGTTAGGTGTATTTGTTGAAAGATAAATCCTAAGTTGTAGGAAACATTGGAGAAGGGGTCGTTTCTGGCCAGAAACGAAACGGAAACAAGGAAACTCATACTGTACGGCCTGGAAACACGTTTCCAGGCCGTACTGGCCCATATCTCGAGGAGGAAATGTGGCCAGTACAGCCAGAAACGTGTTTCCAAGTCGTACGACAGAGTTTCCTCTTCTAAATTGACTTTTTCTTGTATTTTTTTTATTTTTTCACTTCTAATTTTTTATTGGGCGACTAAAATATCTTCTAGATGCCTCTCAAGTTATAAAAAGAGAATTCTTTTGAGTGGGGCAGCCTAATGTTCAAGCCTATGGCCCTAGTGTTGATATGCAGTTCATGGTAATGTTAAAGTAAAGTGACATTCTCCTTTATTTTTCATTTTCATCCTTTTACTTAAATTTTTAACATTAACATGAAATGACTCAGGATGTTTGAAAGTGGTTTCGCCCTCATTTGATTTCATATGGAGGAAGTAGAATCTTAAATCTCACTCAAAATCCAATAGACTTATCTGTTTTTCAGGATTTCAGGATTGGGGGGATTACAATGTTTCCATTGGATTTTGTCATGTACTAGGGTATGGAACTTGTATTTAATCAAGAGAACCAAGCCCTCTATGCAGGGGAGACTGCCAATAATCAAGAGCACGTAGGATACTAGGGTATGGAACTTGTATTTAATCAA
>APFE031477253.1:61337-78415 GCA_000404065.3 Pinus taeda
ACTAAGCTCTCCTGTGGCCCCCTGTGGAAAGAAAACAACAAGTGGGAGATTGTTGGGTTGTGTTATATTCTTTCCACGACTAACCTACGTAGTGAACCAGGGGGTTAGAGGGGGCCGGGTAGCCCCCGTCTACGGGGTTCGGGGCAGCGCCCCGAGAATTTTTTTTTTGGACCCTATATTAGGTTGGGCGAACCTACCTATGGTTTTCGGTCCATGGTTTTGGACGAGATGGTTTTTCGGTCCATGGTATTGGATGCTTCGACATGTATAAATATGTATTGTAACATTGAAAGGAATATAATGAAAACTCAAGCTGGTAGTCTCGGTTTTGAGATCCAGTGGGAAATCTCTGTGTATATGTGTTTTATGTGTTATGCTCTCGCATTTTATTTTTTTCCTGTGATTTAGAATTCGTATGCAGGTAATTTCTGTATGGGGTTAAAATCTACATGCGCTCTATTTCTAACCCTACAAGTTTGATCAAGATTGGATTCTGAAAGGAAGAGTTATGTCAAATCTCCCACGATGACCTGATTATAGACTGGTTCAGTAGAGCACAATTGTATGATGTGCCATGTGTTAATGTTTCAACCTTAAGATCTGAAACATATACACAGAAAACTACATTCCCTCGTCTTTCTAACTTATTATGAAATTTCAATCTGATGCATAGAGAGAACATTATGACGATTTTCCCGAGGTCACCTGTTTAGAATGTAATTCGGGGGTGTGCAAAAACCCTAACTTCCTCAACTTATATCTCTCAAAATATAGCGATACAATATCTGAAATTTGGAATTGAGCTTTAGCAAGATTTCGGTTCAAATGGGTTTTAATTTCAGATTCTGACCCTTCGTAGAAGAAATATTATAGTTAAAATTCCACAATGACCTGTTTGAAATGAAATTCTGGATCTTGTAAAAACCCTAACTTCGTCATATCATATCTTTGAAAATATAGAGAGACAAGATCTGAAATTTGGACCCAAGGTTTAGAACGATTTATTCTCAAATGGGTTTTGTTTTTGTCTTCTGAAACTTTGTAGAGAAAACGTTATAGTGAAAATTCAACGATGACCTGTTTGGAGCAGCGAAACCCTGGAATCCAATGCTCTGATACCAAATGTTATGAAACTAGCTTACAAAAAGATAGAAAAGAGAGATAAACGCCTTAGAATTCAGCCTCTTTGAGGGGACAACCTTATTTACATTACACAAATGAACAATTCTTGGATGATACAAATGACAAGGACTCCTTTCTATATATAGGAGTCTAAGGGGTCATAATATAATCAAAGTCGACATAAAAATAATCATGTAAGGGCACAATAGTAACAATAGTGGGCTTCTATGGGGCACAATAATAATGATATGGGGACTACATGGGCACAAGAATATAATAAAGGGGTTGTACTAATAACAATAAGGGGTTACACTAGTAGTATATGGACCTAACAAAGGCATTCGAGCATACACAAAGGTTCCCCAAGGAGTTATGAATATAGTATTTTTCTAATCTTTTTTATCAACAACCACCTGGTTATACCCAGAGAATCCATCCAACATTGACATTCTGTATGATCCTGTTACCTTCTATAGTACATGATCCATCCTAGGTAATGGATGGTTATCTTTTAAGGAAGCCCTATTCATATTTCTAAATTCTACCCATAGCCTTATTTCTCCATTTTTCTTCCTTATAGGCACTAAATTGGCCACCCAGTCAGATTACCTAAGTGGAACTATTATCTTGGCATCAAGCAACTTTTTGAATTCTTTCTCAATCAATGGTAAAAATAGAGGGTTTATCTACTTGAGTTTCTACTTAAATGGTTTAATCCCCTCTTTCAAGGGAATCTTGTGTTGAATAACACTTACATCATATGTTTTGAGGTCCTCATAGGACCAAGAAAAAACATCAATATAATCCCTGAAAATCTTAATATATCTCTCCTTATAATTAAGTGGAGCTCCATTAAATAATTTGACTAACCTGGGCTTCTTCTGGGTTCTAATATTGTGATCTTGAAAATGCTCATCATGTGGAATTTTCTTTGAACTAACAGCTACATCATTGGAGTTAAAAAGCTTTTCAAGAGGGACAAGCCCCCTTGGCAGAATATTATCTTTCAATTGAATAATTTTTTGATTAACTATAGAATCTTTCAAACCACTTACTTCTGCACCTTCTTTTACTTCATCTTCATCTTGATCAATCTTTGTGCCCTAAAAATATTCAATCATAGTCAAGAATTCCTTAATCTGCTGATCATCCTCAAAAATTTTGCTAGTGTTTTATATTATCCGAAACAGAAGACCTGTGACTCATTTCAACCTCATATCTTAGCTTTGGATTCATAGGAGGCCTAAAAGTACTGGCAGCGACAACCAAAGATTTTGCTAATATGTTTCCATCTCTTGGAATGAACTGTATGTTGAAAGCCTCAAAGAAATTCTCAACCAAATCCCACACTTCATTTATGTATGCCCTAAGCCTAGGCTGTTTTGTTTGACAATGGTTCTTAATTTGCTTAATAATCAGCTTTGAGTCTCCAAAAATAGAAATTGACTAGACTCCCATTTGTTTTGCTGTTTATAGAGCAATGATCCTAAATTCATATTCTACCACATTATCTGTTGCTTCGAACTCCAATTTAAAAGAAAAAGGGATCATATTACCTCCATGTGTAATTAGAAGGAAACCAGCACATGTTCCTTATTTATAATAGGCTCCACCAAAGAAGCACTTCCATGCCCCTTTTACTTGTAGCTATGTATTTACACTGGCTGAAGTAAGATGCCTCTGGTTATCTTCAACCAACTCTCCATTGTCATGCAGCACGAACCAACTCTCTTGGCTATATACAGGTGAATTACTTGCTTCGTTCTTTGTGATTGTTTTTACAAATCTTGTTTCTCTGTACAACCTCCTTTCTTCTACACCAAAAATTGGTATGACAGCATAAGTAAAATCCAATTTCAAAACACCACCCAATTTAGCCCCCAATGACCTAGATAGCAACATTCCAAACCTAGCGGGGATATCTGCTACCACTGCACCCATTACCAAGCTTCTAGTTGGGATCTGATCTAGTGACACCACCATATCTTTAATGACTCCCAAACATTTGACTTTATTTGAATCAAAAGAATATAGGTCTCTGTAGGGTTTAGTAACTTGTAGGTTTAGTTGTTTCATCAATAATAATGGCATAAGGTTATGTGAAGCTCCTTAATCAAACATGCAATTATGCAAGACGAAATCATGAATCAATAAAGAAATGTAGAAAGGAGGTGTTGAATAATCTACCTCCTCCACATGTGGACTAAGAACCGCTACTGGTTTATCTTCTTGTAGATTCACTGTGTCATTTATATTCACATTCCGATATAGATTGATAAACTCAACAATCTGTCTTTGATAAACTGGTGTTTTGACCAACTCTATGAGGGGCACTTGAATTCTGTTTTTTTCTAATTCTTTAGTAAGACTAAACACATGAACCTATTTAGTAGTCCTTTCATTTTCATCTTCACTTCTCTTCATCACTGAGATCTCTTGTGGAATGGAAAAACGTTTTTCTAAAGGAATTTTTTCACTTCTATCTTTAGAAGACTCACCTTGAAGTATTGGAGTCTTGCTATTTGTATTTTGTTGTTGCTTTCCTTTATTTAATTGTTTTGCAGGCTATGGTTCTTGTGGAGTCACCTTTTGTAGGGGAGTTGAAACTTGCTTCTCACCTTCATTTTCTTTAACTCTTGATCTTTTCCTCGATCTCAAGTCATATTTCTTATTTAATTCTACATGCATAAAATCAGAAAATTGCTTCCAATACTCATCAATTCCATTCTCATCATAAATAGCACCTGTTTCAGTATATTCATGCTCTTCTCTCTCAACACCTAGTTCATATTCATCTACTAGATACAATGTAGAAATATGATCATCATGGTCCATGGAATGATCTGGTACTTCATCAGGATCAGCCTCTAAGTAAAGTGCTGCTTCAACCTGATCTTGATCTTTTCTCTCCTTCTGTAAAATTTGCAGAGGTTTTCTTCTACATTGAGCATTAAATTTTATGTTCTGCTATGCTTGCCTCTATGTTGAAGCCCCAAAAATCGGGTCTACAACAAGGGGGATACCCACCCAGTCTGGACCTTGAAAGTGGCTCCTTTCCTGTTTGGGATGGTGGGTCCGACTAGGGATAATGGGACCAGTTTCCCAATTTGTTTGTGATGATGATAAGAGTTGATGTTTTCCTTTCTAAAAGATTTCTACATAGAATGTTTTTAATCTAAATCTAATCTAAAACATGGAATTTTATTCTAATAAATGGAAACATCTAATTCTAAAACTATCCCGGGATTAACTCTTCACTTATGCGATCTAAAATAGTTTCTAACAACAATCAATAATAAAGATCATTTAATTACTACAAGAAAAGAATTCATTAAAAGTGAATTTTTTCGTATAAGAAATTAGCCGAAACAATTGTGAGAAGTGTATCACATAATAAGTTATTCACACACTAAGCATAAACAGAACAGTTACCACCATACAAAAGTGCCAAATGATAACCTAAACATTCAAGCTTTCATATATAAACAGCTAAAAATAACATATTACTTGACACATAAGCAAAAATCATTAAGAGATAAAAGTACCATTGATAACAAGTCCTACTCATGAGCTTCAGAAATATAGATATATCTTCTCATAATCCAATATCTACTAATAGTACAGAGAGCATTTCAGTAGCAGACATTAAATACAGATATCAATATATCCCATTCTATTCATTCATCAAAAACCTCCTCATAGGGTGCAAAAGTGCATGTTCTGAAGAAATGTTTTTGACAAATTTTTAGACCCCTCTCTAAATGCATGAGAGGGGTTAAAATACTACTAACTAAAGACTAAAAGTAGTTTATTACAAAAATATAAGAGGAGATTTAAATGACCATCCTCATCTAAGGTAAAAATAGATAAAAAATAAACTAAAACTGTATCTGAAAATTAACTATGCATCTATTCTTCGAGATCACAAGCATTTAGCATCGGCTTCAGGAGCATCGACTAGCCAACCTCTGATTTTAGTTGTCCTGCGAAAACAGAATCAACAACCACTATGTTATGTAACCAGCTCAAGAAAAAGATAGAAAAGATAGATCAACGCCTTATAATTCAGCCTCTTCGAGGGGGAAACCTCCTTTACATTACATAAATGAACAATTCTTGGATGATTCAAATGTCAAAACCTCATTTATATATATATGAGTCTAAGGAGTCACAATATAACCCAGCCGACCTAACAATAATAATATAAAGCCATAAAAATAACAATAGAGGGATTCTATGGGGCATAGTAATAACAAAATGGGGACAATAGGGGCACAACAATATTAATAAGGGGTATAACTACAATATTAATGGGGCAATCACTAGTATTATAGGGACCCAACATGCCCATCTCCTTCAAAAAAGTGTTGTCCTCAATGCTTGAGAGGTTCTGGATACTTTTGTATAAAATTATCATCCTCCCATGTGGAATCTTCAGCGAATAAGTTCTTCCACCTGATAAGATACTCCGATAGCTGTCAAGTTCTTGTTTTTGTGACTGCTTCCAGTTCCAATATAATTTTTCCTTCCTCATCAAGTTCTGGCAATATAGTTTGAACTGGGAGCTTGTCGCCTATAACCTTCTTTAAACATGAAACATGGAAAACTGGGTGCAATTGAGAAGCTGCAGGAAGCTCCAATTTGTATGCCATAGTACCAATCTTTTGCAACACCTTGTACGAACCATAATACTTTGGTGATAATTTATTATCCTTCTTAGCTTGCTTGAGGGACATATGCTTATATGGTTGTAGCTGTAGGAATACCCAATCACCTACATCAAAACTCCTTTCGCTGCGATGTTGATTTGCCTGTTGTTTCATTCTATTCTGTGCCAACACGAGTGTAGAGCTATAACTAGGGTCTCTCACACCACTAATTATCTCACATTAATAAGTCAATCCGGGAATGATTTTTTATTGCAAGGAGTAACTCAATCCGAGGCTATTTGTCCGAGTAATGCTCAATAGTATAGTGCTCTAATGATTCGAAAGGAAACAAATGCTAAGTTGTAACTAAAATAACTCAAAAGATAGAATCACACAAGGCAGTTGATCAGTCAAGGGTACGGAAGCAATAACCCATCCCTTTAGAAACTGATGAAGAAAAGGAAATTAGAGCATGGACTTATGGGTCTGGGAGCTAAGCAGCGTCTTGCTGGGGCTCACTACAGCCTTAGACCTTCTCTCACACCATAAACAACAAAGACAGGTAAATAAAACGGTGGAAAGTAAAATGGAACAGCAATCTGGGAATGGAACAACAATAAATGAAACAACAATAAAATGGAACAGCAGTAATCAAATGGAACAACAGTAATAAAATGGAACAGCAATCCTCAATGAATTATGAAACAACAATTCTCACCTGTATGTACATGTTCTATACTACTACAGCAATCTGAGAATAATAGATGATATGTCTACGCTTCTGAACGAAGTAATATGGCTTGCAAGTCTCACAAATACTATTTCACATGGATCTAATAACGATACCTTTAGGCTAACATTCGGTTACAGAGATAACTGAAAGATGCAACTCAAATAGATCCAGTTGTACAGTGCAGAGACATGAGATAAAGAGATCATTCACATATCAATCATAGCATATCACACAAAAGATGTATCAGATTACTTAAATAACAGGAATAAACAAATCACATACAAATCACCGTATGATAATACAAAAGCAAGTGTCCTTCGGAGCCGGGCCCTTAGCTGCCAAGTGTACACTGCCTTAAGTTACTCCAGATGCAGAGACGAAATGAACACCAAGTCTTCTATATTAATCACATCAAAAGTATACAAAGTCAGGTCTCAGCGAGACTCAATGATCACAGTTTGTTCTGAAACTTAGTATCAAAAACATCGTCCCCTTTCTCAATGGCGTGGTGCCTTTATATAACAAAAATGACGGAGGTATCTATACAATCAAAAAGATAAGTTAAAGCAGCGATCCCTCAGGATCAAAGATCCTGAGGGATTCGCTAATCGTTCAATTCTTCTCTTTTCCATCTCACGTTCTCCGACCCGGTATCCCACATTCTTTCCCTAGGCTATTCGGCTCTAATTTTACTTGATCTCGTCCACATCTGGTGCCCTGCTAGAGGGACAGCAGTTATTTTCCCTTTTCTCCTTGCTTTAGATCGACAATCCCCTGTTTCCACGTCTTCCTGCATAGAAAACACCAATTATCAGCACTTGAGCTTCCTTTGTCTATTTCCGCACATTTTACCAAAATCCTTTATCTTCTTTGAACTCATGATACAGAAAAAGTTAGAATTGTTATTGAAAAACCACTAGATTGCTTGTCAAACGCATACCTTCCAAGTGCTCCACACACCCCCCTGCTTACCCTGTTTCATGGCCTCATGAAAACGTTATAGTTGACATGCAAAGCAGTGAGAGAATAGGCCGAAGAAGGGATCTCGCGAGGAGGCCGACAACCATGATGAGCAACTAGATGGTCAAAGAACTGATCTATTTGATCTGCAGGCATCTCATATAAGGCCTGATATCCGGGTGCAGGGTGCCAAATGATTGGACTGCGAAATCGATATCCCAACCAGGATGGCCCTGCTCGCAGAATCCGTTCCCCATAGAGACTCAATCGGCTTGCAGCTAGCTCAAAATTCTCATATTTGAAGGGTTCCCTGAGCTGGATGTTTGGGTTAGAGGTCCGGTATCGAAATTTTGCAGCATCGATGGCCAGGTCTTTAATAGTCAGGAAGTATTCCAGACTATTTCGGATCAAGTCTTCGTGCATGGGACCTAATATTTCAATGACACCTGGGATCCTCATAAGACTCCTATGTTCTCTCCATAGCGTCACTGGGTCTCTAGGTTCAGCTCGGACCCATAAATCTAAGCTGTTCTCTTGTCTTTGGAAGGTGTTGTAAGCTTTGATCCATTTCAACTGATTAACCCCAAATGAGATAAAGGCTTGGAGTTGTATATCGCCAACAAAAGGGCCAGGATTTAAATCAGTTTCCTGGTCTAGCACAAGATTGTGCAGGTAAAACTCGCATAATAACCTTTGAACCTTAACTCCATAGTGCTTACAACAGTCTATAAAGTCATTAACAGTGTTGATGTGGATAGGTGCTCCTGCCCTAACGTCTTTTATTTTTAATCTCAGATATCGTTCAAGCAAAAGTAAAGCATAATTTTTAGCAGGGGCCCTACAAGTCAAAACATCAGTATATAAGGAACACACGGTGTCCATCTTCTTATCAACACTATCTAATCGACGAGTTACCTTAGCAACCTTTTCCTGCTCCTTCTGCCATCCTTCAAAGGCCTGGCTCTTGGACTGACTGATGTCTCGAAGTTGCTGTTGGAGCTCTTCGTATCTTTCCTTGGGGACTGTCTTTTCTCGCAACTGCTCAGCTTCTCGCTGAGCTTCCTTCATCATTTTAGGCAAGGTTCTGGTTTTTGGGTCCTTTTTCCACAAAGCCGTAGAGGCTGGAAGTTTAACCTGGACCTTTCTATTACGTTGCTTGGAGTTTAGGACCCGAATTACACCCGAGGGTGGTGCCTCTGTTTGGACCTCTTTTCTTTCTGTTTCTTTCTTAACGCGAATAAAGGGTTGCTGTGGTCCTCCTGCCATCGGAGCCTCTTGCTGTTCCATTGGAATTTCCATTCGTTCTTCAGGGCTAGATGGAACAGCAGTCTGCCCCTCCATACTATTTGGAATAGCAGTTTGCTCCTCCATGTCATTTGGAACAACACCCTGTTCCTCATTATTATTTGGAACAGTAGATTGTTCCTCAGCAGTAGGTCTTCTGATGGGGTTTCGACCAGTAAAACGGGTTCTTGTCCTCGGGGTCCTTGCTGCCGTGGTTCTCCTTCCTTTCCTTACAGTCTTCTGTATTCTCAGACTGGATTTCAACATTCGAATTTGCTGCCGAAGTCTGGCTATGGTACCCAGCAATCTCTGTTGTTTCTTCCTTAACTTCTTAATTTCCTTTGCCTCAGCAGAGGGTTTGGCCCTTAAGCTCGTCCCTTCTTCATCTGGGATATCTTCTGGTGTCTCGGGGATAGATTGTCCCTGATTGTTGTCCTCTACTTCATTATCATATCGAGACAGATTTTCTTCCTCTACCTCTTCTGCATGCATTTCCTCGGGTAATTCTTCTTCTGGGGGACCGTCAGGAACACCTCCTGTGCCAGAGGACTGGCCGTATTCTCCCATATTGGCCAGAACTGCTGCCAATTCCTCCTCACCTGGAGGGTCCTGCAACAGGCTACCCCCTGGCTGTGCAATTTCTTCGTCCTGATTGCCCTGTTCGATGGCCTCTTCTTCCTTCGAGTGTTCATCTCCTTGGTTGCTTAGTTCAGTGGCCATTTCTTCCTCAGAGCGTTCATCTCCTTTTTCAATCTCTTCTTCTGGTTGGTTAGTCTCAGCCTCTGATTGCTCGGCATTTCCTTCGGAGAGTCCTCCTTCCAGTTCTAGAGGTTCATCCATAATTTCGATTGGTTGGGCCGTGGTTCCCTGAATCCTTTCTAGCCTTCCTCGTATCCGAGCCAACCGAGCTGACTTCCTTGGTCTTTCAGGTTGGTTGGGTGTGCCAGCAGATTCTCCGGGTTCTTCTTGTCGTTCTGGCGTACCGGAGGGTTGTTTCCGTTTTGAAGCAGCATGTCTTTCTGCTGCTGGCTCCTTGCGTCTTTCTGAACGTTCCGGTGTACTGGAGGACTGTTCGAGTTTCGGGGGTTGCACAGCCAAACCCCCCTCGACTATTTCAATCAATTCCTCCCAAGTGCTCTGCTGTTGGGTGAGACTGTGGCTCACTATCAACCGGATCAATCCATGGTGGCTGACAACTGCATCTATATGTTGGGCCTTCTTCAAGCTTCGGGCCGCGTCATGTAGCAGTGAATTTAAAAGTGCAGGGAGATTCACAGAGCATTTTCCTTTTAAAACAGCCAAAAGTTTTAAGTGACGAGGCCTTACCATGTCTTTTCTTCCTTCGCAGGTGATATAACTTTGCACTGTCTTCACCAGCTCAGTCCAGGGTTCCCCAAGTGTTGCCGGCAGAACTCCTTTCCCTTTGACTGTCAAGCTTTGGCCTTCGTCCTGGAACATTTCCATAGCTTTTTGCAATCTTTCCTTCTTCAGCGTCCATATGGGTCCAGCAGCTGGTAATCCTGAGACTTCTGCAATGATGTCCTCCGTAACCACTATCCGCTTTCCTCTTACCATGGAGTGGTTTTCCTGCAAATTCTGCAGGAATTCTAATGCTACTGCTTCGTTTGATTCTTGCAGGCGGTTGAAGTAATTCAACCATCCTGCGTTTTCCAGGATTTTACGAGTAGCAGCGGAAACTGTCAGCTTGTGAGGTTCACTTCGGACCGTCTTTCCGCCCATGATTCTTCTCAGAAATGGAACAGCAACTATTTGCGATATTTGCGACGCAGAGAGGATGATCAATGCCAATTTTTGGAAAGGATCGCAGAGCATGCAATGAAAAAGGCATCGTGGACGGAAATCTCCGTAGGATGAAATCATCATACCGTTAAACCATGCCATTCCTTGGTACATTATCTTGCCCGAATGGTGTGCAGCCACGTAACCCCTGCAGTAATGAGGTTACCTCCCCCCCGCGATCTGATAGGCTGCCCCCAGCTGTCAAAGAGAGGAGCAGCAGCCAGTCGGGAGTCAAATCATAAAGTACAACATATGGAATTATGCCATGTTGTAAAAAACAACGAAATGCCGAAACCGAGGCAAAAAGGTAGATCGCATTTTATATGAGAGCCTGCGTGATATAATGAAGAACCGAGGGATTGGACGTCTGTCAAATATACGAAGTCTCCAGTAGTCATTGTCAGTTATGTTGCCATGATCGGTGGTAATGAATATTCATGCGATATGTATATCGGGGTGTGACATATGATTTATGCAAAGGATATAAGAGACAGAAAGATTTAATATCATACCTGTTGGTGTAAATATTACGACTTCAATGCCATTAACAGAGCTCTGCTGCCAACAGGTGTTCATAACCTTGGCAGAGTTGTTTATTTCACCCTCTGGAACCATGATCCTTTGTGTCTATTGTGCCGAGTGCTTTGTCAAAATGCAGGCCATTATGCCGGCTTGGTAACCAGATAATCATAATGCCATTCACAAGGTAGGCACGAAACGTGGTCAGGCTGGCTCGTAATGAGACCTCCTGTTCCAATGTTTTCTTGTTAATTTACCTTCGGACCATATCCCTGGTATGGTGGCCATAATGGGAGTGCCACTTCGCTTCCATCCTTATGATCATGGTAGGCTGGCTCTGAATGAGACCCCCTATCCTGCATTTGACATATTTTGTTTTTTTGTTTTTCTTTGCAGAGCACCTCTTTTTTTGTTTATTTGCACATAAGGGTGGTTCCGCACTCCTTAAGAGCAGGGAATGGTGGAAGAAGTCTTATAATCCCAACAGACAGATATAAATTGTTTGCTCTTATCCTTAAGTAATAATCAAGAAAGATTTTAGGGGAATCGTCATGATAAAAATCACCAAACCAGGGTTTGGGAACAAGACAATGACAGTGGAGATGAAAAATTAATGTCCCTCCTCTTGTCCTCTTATCCATACTGGCTTCAAAATAATAACGATTTATGATGTGTTGATTTCGGTATATCATGGTTTATGTTCATCGCATAAATTCATTGCTGTTTCTAAAAGATTGGGAGATCATGGACACAAGGCATCCAATAAGGGTAAGAACATGCCGATGGCATTCCTGAGATAGGAATCTTGTTTATATGATTCCATTTCTTTGAGAAAAACAACGAAAAATCGGAGATGCTGTCCCTTCCGGGAAAGGAACAGCAAAAACACAAATGCTGTTCCTTTTCGCAAAGGAACAGCGGAAACACACAAATGCTGTTCCTTTTCACAACGGAACAGTAAAAACATCCAAGTGCTGTTCCTTTTCTCAAAGGAACAGAAAAACACGCGAATGCTATTCCTTTTCACAAAGGAACAACAAAAAACATCCAAATGCTATTCCTTTTCGCAAAGGAACAGCAAAAACACGCAAGTGCTGTTCCTTTTTGCAAAGGAACAGCAAAAATACCCAAGTGTTGTTCCTTTTCACAAAGGAACAGCGAAACACACAAGTGCTGTTCCTTTTCGCAAAGGAACAGCAAAACACACAAGTGCTGTTCCTTTTTGCAAAGGAACAGAAAAACACACAAATGTTGTTCCTTTTCGCAAAGGAACAGCAAAACACACAAATGCTGTTCCTTTTCACAAAGGAACAGCAAAAAACACAAGTGATGTTCCTTTTCGCAAAGGAACGGCAAAACACACAAGTGCTGTTCCTTTTCGCAAAGGAACAACAAAACACACAAGTGCTGTTCCTTTTCGCAAAGGAACAACAAAAAAAATACGTAAGTGCTGTTCCTTTTGAAAAGGAACAGTAAAATCACACAAATGCTGTTCCTTTTGAAAAGGAACAGCAAAACCACACAAATGCTGTTCCTTTTGAAAAGGAACAACAAAACCACACAAATGCTGTTCCTTTTGAAAAGGAACAGCAAAACCACACAAATAACATAGCAAAATAAATAATCGAAAAAAACGTATATACAAGATGTTATGTACAAATTATGAAATGAATTGCTTAAGTTACAGGTGAGGAAGATTTCGCTTCCTCTCCTAAAACTTCCAAATTAGTATCTTGTCGTAGCTACTGACAGAAGGATTCCCGAGTGAGTGGCTTCTGATAAAGACGAACTCAGTGGCCATTTACTTTGAATGCATATTCAGAACTGTCGATTGTGATCAGGGTAAGATTCCCATTGTCATGTACCTTCTAGATTTCGTATGGTCCTAACCATTGAGTCTGGAGTTTCCCCGGGAAGTCCTAAAACCGAGAGTCATATAACAGAGCCCAGTCTCCTTCATGAAAGACTTTATTCTTAATAAGTGCATCATGCCATTTAGCTCACTACTGCTGAATCAATGCTGTATTCTGTAATGCAGAGAGCCTAATTTCATCCAATTCATTAACATGTTGTAGTCGATTAATTTGCACCTCACTCAAATCTAGGACGACTTCTTGTGCAGTTCGTAGCGTTTGGATTTCAAATTCGATGGGAAAAATTGGTTGTTTTCCAAACACTAATTGATAAGGCGAATAGCCTGTCGTACTTCTCCACGTGGTTCTATAGGCCCACAGTGCCTCAGGTAGCCGAGCGGCCCAATCACGCCTATGCGCTGCAATGGTTTTTGTTAAAATTGATTCTATGACCTTATTACTACTCTCTCCTTGCCCATTTTCCTGCGGATGGTATGGGGTAGTGATCTTATGTTGGACATGATAATTGTTAAGCATTGCTGCTAATTTATTTCCAACAAATTATGGTCCACCATCTGTGATGACTTCTCTCGGAAGTCCATAACGTACAAAAAAATGGAACAAGAATTGTATTACCGAGTCTTCTGTAGCCTTAGGCAGTGATTCAGCCTCGACCCATTTAGTAACATAGTCAGTCGCCACCAGAATGTATGTCCTCTGATTTGATGGAGGGTTAATGGGTCCGACGAAGTCAAGAGCCCATCGTTCAAAAGGCTCAATGACCAATTGTGGTCTCAGAGGCATTTCATCGGCTTGGCCAGGTTTTGCTGCTCGCTGACAACTGTCACAGGCTTGTGCAAATTTTTTCGCATCTTTGAAAATTGTAGGGCAGTAGTATCCAGTCTGTAATACTTTATGTGCTATTCTATTTTTGGCAAAATGGCCCCCGTATGGTCCATCATGGCAAGCTTTTAAGATGTTGAAGATCTCGTCCTCTCGAATACACCTCCTGATTTGCATATCTGCCCCTGTATGGAACAAATGCCCTCCAATCCATGAAAATCAAGTGCTCTTCTGAACAATCTGCTTCCGTTCCTGAGGGGTTAAGTGCTTTGGTAGCTTACCTACTGCAAGGTAATTGGCGACATCAGCATACCAGGGTGTTCGAACAGCAACAGCAAAGAAGTGTTCATCAGGAAATTGGTCTTCTATCGCTGCTGTTTCTATGGATTTTGGTATCCGTAAGAGGAAATCGGCTACAGGGTTTTCCTTGCCAGGTCGATCCTTGATTGTGATGTCGAACTCCTGCAATAAGATCAACCATCTAGTTATTCTAGCATTCGTAATAGGTTTATTTGCCAAATATTTGATAGCAGAATGGTCTATATATAACACAACAGGATAGCCTGTAATATAATGTCTAAATTTGTTAACAGCATGTATTACAGCCAGGAATTATTTTTCGGTAACAGTATAATTGAGTTCGGCAGAGGATAAATTTTTGCTGATATAATAAATAGCATATGGCTTCTTATCCTCTTCTTGCCCTAGGACTGCACCAATTGCGGTATCCGAGGCATCAAATGAGATTTGGAATGGCAAATTCCAGTTTGGTCCTCGAAGGACTGGGGCTGTTGATACCAACTTTTTCAATTCCTTAAAAGCCTGGTCACATTTTTCTGTCCACAAGAAATAAACATTACCAGTTAGAGCATATAGAGGTGCAGCAATACGTGAATAATGTTCTATAAATCGTCTGTAATATCCAGAAAATCCAAGAAAACTGCGTACCTCTGTTTGAGTAGTGGGGGTAGGGAGAAGCAAAAGAATCTGGATTTTGGCCGGGTCTCCCTGGATGCCAGCTGCTGAAATGTAATGCCCTAGAATGAGCCCTTCTGTCATCATCATGTAACATTTTTCATGGCTCAGACAAAGTCTGGTAGCGATACAACGTTGTAGAACTTTTTCCAGGGTATCCAGAGTTGGGTCAAAATCCTCTCCATATGGTGTAAAGTCATCCATGTACACCTCAAGCCCATCGTTTATTAGATCTGCAAAGATGCTGAGGACAGCCCTTTGGAATGTAGCAGGGGCATTACATAGGCCGAAGGGTAGTACTCGATAGGAAAACGTTTCCCAAGGGCAAGTAAAGGTAGTTTTATCCTGGTCTTCAGGGGCAATTTGAATTTGGTTATATCCGCTGAAGCCGTCCAGAAAAGAAAAGAATTTCTTTCTTGCCAAAGTGTCCAATACTTGATCTATAAATGGGAGGGGAAAGTGATCCTTCTGTGTGGCCTTATTTAATTCCCTGTAATCCACGCAAATCCTCCATTTTCCATTTTTCTTGGGTACCACCACTAGGGGAGAGACCCATTTACTGTCGGAGATGGGATAAATAAAATTAACATCCAAAAGTTTCTGAAGTTCGGCTTTTACTATCTCTTTTAGATGGGGGTTGAGTCTTCTTTGTGGCTGACGAACAGGTCTTGCATCCTTCTCTATATAGATATGGTGGGTGCATAATTGAGGATCAATCCCCTTCATGTCGGGGTAATCCCACGCAAATGCTCCCTTATATTTTTGTAACAGATTCACAAGCTTTATTTCTTGATCTGGTGTGAGGTTGGCGTTGATATTTAGAGTCTTACCAGGTTCAATTTCCACTACTTTACTATTGGCAACAACAGTTACTGGTATGGTTTGGTCATGCGGATCTTTTAAAGGGTCTTCTTCTAGCTCGCTATCAAAGGCTGCCTCTATCATAAAACACTGTGTGTGAGATCTGGATTCAGTTTGACTAATGAAGTTATTGATGGCATCATCTTCTGTCTGATCTTTAAAATCTAAATCCTTCTGTACAGTCAATGGAGATCTGATATTGTTAGTAAGATATGACACATGATACTGATTAGTTTTGATCGTCGGTAGGCTTGGCTATGCTGGAGGATATAGAACTAGATTTTTAACGTCTGGTCCTTTAGTTATGGTCATGTTTCCCTGCCGGCAACCAATGTAGGCATCGGCAGTAGCTAGCCAAGGTCTTCCTAGTATTAGCGGATGTCCATCCAGTCGGGTTTTTGGATTAATTATCAGGAAGTCAGTTGGATATTCCCAGGAGTCTACAGAAACCATGACATCGTATAGAGTACCTTCTGGTCCGAATCCACAGATCGATCTTTGCCCAATTTCCTAGCAAAGTAGAAGTAGGTTTCTACCTGATGTGATGCCAAAGTTTTGGTAAAGGTGGAAGTTGTCCAAAAAATGTTGATTGCAGCTCCCAGGTCGACTAAAGCAAGTCAGGGTTTTGACCAAAGATTTGGACAGTTACAATTGGTTCCCGGGATCTTCGTATTTGATAGGTGTCTCTTTTTCCTGCATAACAAGTCGGATAAAGGTACCAAACACTTGGCTCTAGGGTTAGTAAGTTGTATTCCCTCCTTGATTTTTTTATGCACAGATCTTTTATGTTTTGCGTATATAGGAATACTTGTCATGGCTTGGAGGAATGGAATTTTTATGTACAGGTTTTGTAACTCTCCCAGAATGTCGAAGTCTGGATATTGTACTGGTCGTGGTATGACTAATCGTTCCGGGAAAGGAGGAGAGGATGTTTTTGCTTGCTGATGGCTCTGTTCTCTATTTACATCCTCTTGTTGTGGTGGTCGTTCTATTGGTAACTGATCTTCAATGTGAACTATTTTGTCTCCCTCCGTTTCTAATATACGTCCAAATCGTAACCGAAGATCATTGCACTCCCTTATGTCAGGTCCAATTTCTGATGTTTCTATGATTTGGAGGGATTGGACTGGTCTATTATTAGGATTGGGATTGGGTTGGGCTGGGAGTTGAGGTCTTAGATTAGACTGGGGGTTTTGTTGTAAGGCTAGCAGAGTTGGTTGAGGGATTGGAATAGTTCCTGTTGATTGATATGTCGATCTTGGCCAATTTGTCTGCCAGGGTGAACCTTGTGAGGTAGGGGGAATCCATTTTGGAGGATATGAATTATTCTGCCAATAAGGTGGGTTATAAGGAAAGTTTGGCCAACCGAATTGGCTTGTCTGATTCATCCATGGATTTGGGGAAGGAAACGGCTGTGATGACCAATTCGGAAATGGGGGTGTAGATTGGTTTTGCCACATACCATATTGCTGAGCATTA
>APFE031477257.1:2606-22229 GCA_000404065.3 Pinus taeda
GAAGTTTCTAATTGAAAGAAGATAGAGACATATTGCAGCAGGTGGTTTTCACCCACATTGGGTTTCCACCTTACATCTTGTGTTCCTTGGTGTGACTGTCTATTTTGTGTTCCTGCTCATTGTTCTATGGTTCCCACATATAGATTAATGACAAACATCTGAAGAATAAATTAAATTATAAGTTTGGAAGGTATATGCAAGTTTCAATTGTCAGATATGAAAATATTTGTATAAATTGATAAGAGTTTGATAATACTGATTCACCCCCCCCCCTCTCAGTATTATTTCCAACACACATCATATGGTTTCATATAGTTTAATTTAAACCCCAAAGAGTCAAGGAATCAAGTTATGTTTGGGTCATGTTTTAGAGTCAGGTGAGTTGGACTCCTTTTGACTCGAAGCTTGACTATTCTTATTTTTGGGTGGAAATGCCACACACATAACTAAATTATTTACATGAAATCAAATTCTTTGGGGACACATGTAACATTTTCTAGTTACATGGTCCAAATTCTATTATTTCTCTCCTTTTTAAGTGATAAGTTCAAATACCACTAATATGTAGTCAATGAATGAAACGTTTTGTCTATGCAAGCAAGTGAATTAAACATGTAACTACAAATGGAGTATGTCTTCTTTCTTGTAGCCATTTTTCTGATGTACATAAAGAAATATGTCTCGATCAATAAATCCTTTTAGTGAGTCTTAGTTTTTAATTCCTCATTTTAGTGGAATTACTAATAAGCAACTTATCTTGTGCCATTTTCTTGGTTGAGGAAAAATAATAAATAGAATCTACTTAGCCTTGATCATGCTTTATGAGGAGTGATATGAAGCATATATCAAAGTACGATTTCCATCACGTCACATTTACTTGGATTGAAATTCCATTTATTGATTATTTAAGTGACCTCAAAACTAGTTAAAACGGGGGTAGGAGAGTAAATGTGGTGGAGTGATTCCCTAACATGTGATATTAGCAATTAATGTTAAGTAATAACAAGGGGCATAGACAAATGGATTTTCCAAAGTCTCGTGCCATGTAGAATAGGAGTCTAAGTAGAGGTATGATATGTAAATGTGGGTGTGGGATAGGACAAATGTAGAGAGAAAGTGTGTGGAACAAGGTATGCACAGAGGTGGAGTGTTAAACACAATAATGGCAGGGACATAATATGAAGGATAAGCATTAAATGTGTCTATTATTCACATGATATACATTTATAATACATTATGTTGACCCTTGGTTTCCATATACCAAGCGGTTTCTTAGACTCCCTTTGATTGTTTACATTCCACACCAACCCTTAGAGGATTAGGTGTCCAACATTCCCCACCCTTAATCCAAAGGGGTATGTATGAGTCCAAGAAGGGAGATGTAATAAAAAATGTGCAAAAATGCATGGCATCACTAGGTTGAATGTGCTCTCTGAAATGTTGGCATAAGGGGGTGGTTTAAGGATGACCCCCAACACTGGAACACTTAGTGCAGTTCCCAGAATTCTTCCAAACCTAGAAAGAAGTTGAAGTATTTTGTTAGAGGAAGTGCCCCTAATGCTTTTAAGAGGGAGACCTTCAACCTATAAAAGGGATCTATGAAACCTGTAGTGGTCTAAGGGTGACCACCAACTCTGGAATGCTTAATGCAATTCATGTAACTCTTCCAAAACTGGAAAGAAGCTAAAGTCTTCTTCTAGAGGAAGTGTCTCCAATTCTTTGAAGAGGGATATGCTCAATCTGAAAAGGGAGGTCTCACCTCGAATATATGGTTTAAGGTTGACCACCAACCAATGGCATGCTCAGGGAAATCTATGTCTTTGGCTACAACTTTGAATCTGGTATGGTAGGTTGTGGCTCAGGGTCACTTGATGTGGATTTGAAACTTGTAGATGGCCATCATTTCCCCCCATGTCAAATACAAGGTGAGAAGATTACAACAACTCAATTGCAAGGCTTTTCAATATTCGAGAACAAATCCTGTTGTATGAGCGAAATATCTTCTTGGTTGTTGAAGCCCATTGCTAAGAAGCGATCCATCCAAGATGAATCTTTGTTCTCGCAGAAGGCTTGTTTTTGAAGCATCTGTTTGAATAATGAGTGGTTTTATGACAGTTCTCACATGGATTAAGATTAAAAAAATTACATTTCATATGGCGAACTCTATCACAATGTTGGAATTTAACAATCTATTGTGGTTGTTGTGGAAGAGGACCAAAATTTGGAACAACTGAAGGTGAATTGTCATGAATAAATCCAGTGCTATGGAACTGTATGGGCTTTGAGTAATCTAGAATATGAAAGGACAACTCCTTGTCATATCCAAGATTGGCTTTGTGCTTGTTATCGACAAGATCTTCCCAAGGTCTGATAATTGGATTGGAAATTGCAGGCTAAATTTCTGCTTCTACATGCAATTATGCTGCTTCATTGGGCACTGAACTTGAATCAACTTCATATTCTTGCTGTTGATGGGAGTCTATCTTAATCTCCAATAAAGGGTTTTTCTGAATGGAAACCAATTCATAATGACAAATCTTATGTTTTAATTCATCTAGCTAGAACTAAGATTCTAGCTGCAAAAATTCAATCTTGTCCTGTGAATTTTCTAGACATAATTTAATATCAAAAAGTGTGTACTTGTTGATTTTTAATGTATCATGATCAATGGGGTGTATCAGAGTTTTTAAGAACTATAATACCTCAGTAATTTTGGAAATTTTCTTAAAACGTCAAGCTTATGAAATAAGGGGTGTCAACTTCTCAATGGTGCATATATTGAACACAATTCATTGCATGTGATAGTGCCAATGTTGGCCAACAAACTAGTTTAGACTAGTGAAACATAACCTTCGATTCTTTCAAAGTTACCTTCTAACACTGAAGTGCACATTCCTTTTGTAAATGCCTTCACATCTCTTCTTAACAACTAGTGTCTAGCATATCAATTATATTAGCATATAAAAAATGGCAATAATATAAACAGAGCATAGGAAAAAAATAACACATACAAAAATCAACATGTGTATATCATGCATTCTCACATATCAAATTGCAGAATCCTAAGAAAATTTGAGGGTTGCATTGTGTTTTCTTCGCTCACAACATTTCCACTCAACTATTAATTTAGTAAAAGGGAAAACCACATAGATTTTAACACAAACAATGAATTTATAATTGTATCTAGCTTCCCACAACGAAAAAACCAAGCTCGAGTTAAGGGTTTGACAACGTCCCACTAATTTGAGCCCTCGTAGAGAGAGAGAAATATGTTGTCAGTTTTCTTGGCTGCCCAAAGAAGATAATATTACCATACACATTATCATTTGTAGCAAGGTGTAAATTCAAAGCCAAGGAAAATAACCAATGATTTTAACGCTCATTATATATAATATAGCCAGATTTGAAACTGAAGACTATGCAAGTGCTCAGTTTTAGATGATGCTAGCACAATCAAATGAACCGTTTGAATGAGATCTCACAAATATGTCACTATATATGAATTTTGGAGAGGATCCAATTGTTGTCACTTGGTTTGGAAGACGTTTTCGATTGTGACATCTTCGACAAGGATTTTTTTTTGTTTTTTTTGTTTTCCATTAGACCCAGGCTCTTAAATCACGACAGGAAAAACTCGATGAGCCATGTGCTACGTTGTATCAATATCTGATTTCGCTATATGAGATCTGATTTCATGCACTGCTGTGAGCGCCAAAAACTCTATTGTATCAAATCTGATTTCACCATACAAAATCTGATGCCAGGACACTTCTGTTACGTTCAAAGCTACATCGTATTAAATCTGATTTTACTATTTTTCTTTTAATGTGGTTTATGGATTTTGGATATTAGTGATTATTAAGTTTTTTCTCGTTAGTTTAACTATGGGAAACTATATATTTTTGACCATAAAAACTCAACTACCAAAACTAAACTGAGAGGATTTCACCACTATCTTTCTGTGTGAAAGACTTTTTTAAATTTTATGTACAGACTGGATGATTTTAAGAATATTTGTATTTCAAAAATCGCAGTGGACCAGAAAGTTGGTACCCTTATGGAATATTTTTTTGATGTAGAAACATCTCAAAAATCTGAAGGCCGCCACATCCATGGTTCTTGAAGTTTCAAAAAACACTGAGCAAAACTTTGTACTGGAACAAAGAATAAAAGATTAACTTCGGGAATTCACGCCCTGCTAATGATTAGCATGAACTCGACTTGTATCGATCTCTCAACTATCAAATAATGTCGCAGCGAGTCCCTCAACCACTGAAAAGAGATTTTGAGATGAATGAGAATGTGAATCCCTGCAGGCTTGTATTTTTATTCTACTCAATGTTGTGCAAAACGAACCTTCAATTTACAGGCATTGACTGTCGAAAATCAAGCCGCTAGTGATCTTGCACGTAGAGGCTTGAGCGACACGAGTGTAGACCAGTGTATTGAAATCCGTAAATAAATTTTGGAGATACATTCTAGAGCACAGGCATAATGATTTCCAGAAAATAGATTACATCATAAACATAATTAGATGGAAGACCGAATTTTATGGAGTTGTTCAGGATCACAACCGCGAGATAAAGCAAAGGAAGGAGGTATGGTAAGGGGAGAGTAGGAGAGTGGAGATATTTTGAACAACTCAACAAAATCCAACATTCATATGGTCTCCAATTCAACGGTGAGAAGCATAGCCAGTCTCGTGTTTCGATATAGTCAAGCTCGACACAAAACACCAAGCCATGATTTGGATAGGCGATTTGGACAGCCACGAACGACGATTACACTATTGTATGAACATTGCCAGCAAGAAAGGTACGCAGAGGAGAGGCAACAGATTTTTAACAGACATTAAATTAAATGGAGCATTACAGACAATGGATAGAAATAGATGTAATGCACAGGCTGGGGAGAAGGCAAACATGTCAAGTTTTAGACCAGAGGAGTGCCCAAGTGGAGCACAGTATCATTATTTCTATAACCGACTGACCAAATAGAGAAATGATAGACAAATTCTGGAAAGAGAAGTTCCAGTGTTGGTGGTCATCCTTAAACCACTCCCTTATGGAAACATTTTAGGGAGCACATTCAACCTAGCGTTTCCATGCATTTTTTCACATTTTGTATTACATCTCTCTTCTTGAACTCATACGTACCCCTTCGGATTAAGGGGGAAAGTTGGACACATAATCCGCCAAGGGTTGAGGTGGGGAAGTTGGACAGTCAAAGGGATTCCAAGAGACATTGGAAGATGAATCCAACAATCACAAGAATGTAATATAAATATACATCTATGTTAATAATCAAGACAATTAACTATTATATCATTCATGTCTCTTCAGATTCTATGTGCGTCTAACATGGATTGTAGAGGAATAATTTGTGGAGAGACATGTGCATGAAGTCTCTCCACATAATGGGAAATCAGTGAAGTGTTGTATAAAAGGAAAGAGTGTGTAGGGACATAAGTATAACTCTTCAATGGAATTTTTTTGTCACATACGACTACACAATTTTTTGGGTCAACAGCCCTCTCAACCCTCTTGACCAACCACAGGTCTATAGCCTACTCAATTTTCTCCTCCATAAGTTGCTCACTTTCCAACCACCTTCCATAGGCTCTAGCATCCCTCAAGGGGTCTATGGACTACTCACCCTTCTCATCCACAAGTTCCTCTCTTTCCAATCACCTTCCATAGGCCCTCTCAACCCTCAAAGGGCTTGGTGTGCTCTTGGTTCTCTAATTGCTTAAATATGGGTTGATATGGATGTGTTTTGGTTACTATTATGGTCATACTTTTTCACTTCTATATTACAAACCTTAAAAAAAAACTTCATTTTGGTTAACACACATTACACATCTCATCTGTAAAGAGTTGTAAAATATCACTAAATTGCTTTGTAAAATATATATATGATTTAGGGTTGATTTTTCTCTAAAACTAAGCATATATATAACACCAAATATTTTTCTTTGGGATTATAATAATAGTTCAAAATATTTCTCCTTTTCATATTTCTCTTTCTCAAAATATATTAATTCAAGATTTGTTAAAATCCAACATCATTTCAACTAAAATTATTACAAATTATAATTGAATATATAAATTTATTAGCTTCGAAAACCCCTCTTGCACTCAAATTATATAATCCATGGATTAGATATGAAATTTTATTAAACAAAAAAACTTATTTCTAGTTTCAATGAAATGTCTAGTTTAACTTATTATCATTTTGGTCAGATTAGAAATGGACAATTCATTAAGCTATATCCCTTAACAAATATGCAAAACTAATAAAATTTAAGTTAATTACATTAAAGGTAACAAAGTTAAAGACATTAATGTTAGGTAAAGTTCATTACAAGAAAGGAGGCTTTTCATGGGATATCATTTCTTCAAATTGCGGTTCCCTACTTGTCGACGTGTATGGAACCCACCTTCCAAGTCATTTTGTTTGTCCCACTTTGTATTCAATTCATGTTGCCATCCTATATCTCATTCACATGCCATGTCCATCGGAGGTCTACTGAGTGCTTTTTTAATGAGTTCTTCAAGCTCCATCTGCACTTGCTCTGGTATGAAAGGTTATTTTATATACTTCACATTTGAGGTCTTTTGCATTATGGGATTAAAAAAAGGAAAAAAAACATTTTTAACATCGATTTTCCTATTTCTTATATTTCTCTTAGCTTATAAATGAGATTTTAAGAATCTAGGCATCTTGTTTCGATATTATTTCAAGTAATTGAGTGACCCTCTTAGATGGATCATGAGGGGACACTTAAGAAAAATGTATAGTAAGAGATTGGGGAAACATTGTCTAGCAAGATATTGATCAATGTTAAGAAGGTTAATAAGCAATTCTTTTTACTTCTTATAAGTGAGGAATTGTGTGACATTTTATTGTTATGATCTTTGGATACCATTATATATCAACATACTAAGAAATAAATCTCTAGTTGTATTTGTTGTTACGTCATTTGGGAGTAATGAGCTACTAAAGGAACATACTTGCAAACATTGGGAAAAAGTAAATAGAAGGGTTATGTTGAGTAATTTATCTTTAGTTGTATTTGTTTTTGTCCCATTTGAAATAAATGGTTTTCTAAAAGAATGTACTTAGAAAGATTGGAAAACTAAGAAGAGGGGTTGCTCTTACATCGAGGAGATATGGAAGGAGTGACAATTTTGATTTAGAATGTGAGGAACCCTCTAGCCGCAATGAACATGAATTCATCAACCATGAACAAAAGTGGTTGTAGGCATATATATAATTAAATGAAAAGATATATAATTATCCAAAAGTATATTTTATTCACGACTTACTTTAAACAACAACTAATGCAACCATGTAAATTAAATGGTTGGTAAATGACAATAGACATTGATCCATGACAAGCATCAAAACACTTACTTTACGATACATCTCACATTGCCAAACTATAACTTCTTTTTTTTTTGTGGGTCATGGAGTGCCCTAAAAATACACTCATTCACTATCATTCAAAGCCCCATGGGACATTGCCAAGTTATAACTTTATTTTAAGTTATTATTATTATTAATTATCAAAAGAGTTAATAAATGAGTTAAAATATATACATTTAAAAAAGAAAACCATGGAACAAGATTCTTAACTATGGAGAACAATAGAATTTTTTAACTTGTGAATAAGCTTTGTTAGAATCTCATGGGCTAATATCATGGCTTACAAATACTACATGCCAAAAAAGCTATAACTGATCTCATATGATACTTGTTCATATGATTTTTTTTAATCAGTCAGTTTCATTTAAAGGGAAACAATTGCATAATTACTTTTGAGATTAATCTTATATTTGTAACTATTACTAAGAATATTTTATAATACTCCATGAAAGTTAAATCCCTATTATCCTCCCCTTTGAATTCAATCTCAGTCCCCATCATGGTCCATCCCTCCTCATTTACCCTTTGTCATGCAACTTCCTCCCTTGTTGAAGACTGCCCTTCAAACCTAGACTACTCCTCCACTATAAAAAAATCCCCTGTCATTACTAAGTTTGTATCTTACCCTTGTTCTAGGATCCCCACTCCTTTGTCATCCCTCAACAATAATTTAGTTTCCCCTATGTTAATAAGAGAGTTGTTAACCTCTCTAATTTTTCTTATGATCCTCCAGTATATAAACTTTTGGAAAAAGGGTTAAACTTCGCCTTTGTTCCGAGAAATATCCTAGTGGAGGAAATCATTTGTGATGTTGAAGATGGGATTAAGGACTTACCTGATAGCATTCAATATGTTATTATGAAATATTTCATGGTTTTCCTTAGAAAATCCAAGCCTCCTTAGAGAAACATTAGGAAGTCAGAATTCGAAGCCCTTATGTCCTTGAACATGAACCCTGCCATTACTATTTTCAAAGATGATAAAGGTGGGGTAGTCGTTATCTTAGATAAGGATGACTACCGTAGAAAAACGTTGGATGACCCTCATAACAACGGTAGTTACATGAAGCTTACTAAGAACCCTTTAAAGAAAATATCAAAATTTTTTGCTTCATTTATTAAATCTAATAGCACCATTAATTCAATAAGCCTCAAGCTTATCAAGAGCAACTCTCTTACTCCTAGGATCTATAAGCTTCCCAAGATCCATAAATATGTATTCCCCCTTATACCCATTCTTAAGACAATAGGTTGGTTGACTTACCTTCTAGCTAAACATTTAGCGTGGAAGCTAAAGCCCCTTGTTGGCCTTATGTAATCCTTTTTTAAGGACTCTTCATCTTTTTTCAATCAGTCAAAGGGTTTAAAGCTTAAGCATAATGATATTCATGTGAGTTTTGATGTGGTTTCTTTGTACACCAATATCCCCATTAAGGTGGCTATTGAGGTGATCAATAAAGTTATTGATACCAACGTAGCCAAGTTAGTCAAGATCTGCCTTACCTCTACCCTTTTAAACTTTGAAGGTGAATTCTATGAGAAACCTTGTGAAGTGGCCATGGGTTATCCAGTGTCCCCTTTCGTTGCTAACTTGTTCACGAAATATTTTGAATCCAAGGCATTCACTTCATCCCAATTATGGACCAAATTGTGCAAAAGGTTTGTAGATGATGCCTTAATCATCTGACCTCACAGGCATGAAAAATTAGATCTATCTTTTTAGCATCTTAATAGTTACTCTAGCTCCATCAAGTTTGCTATGGAATTCAAATTTAATGGTAGACTTGTTTTCCCTTATGTGTTTGTGTCTAAGAAATATGATGGTTTTTTTCTCATCGTCTTTCGTAAGAAGACTCACACTGAGCAGTATCTTCGTGCAAGTTCCCACCATTAGCATGCCTAAAAACTTGGAGTTATCAACACATTAGAAACTCGAGTTTTGAGGGTTTCGAATGAAAGTCACCTGGATGATGAGAAATCCCATCTTCTTGAAATATTCAAAATAATGGACAAGTTTGCTCAAATTCTTAAGAAGCACAAGGTCCTTTCTACCTTTATGACTTTGAACACCATTTGGAGTTCCCTTAGATCAATTAAGGACCCTGTGGACCATAAATATTTGAAAGGTGTTTATGTAATCCCTTGTTCATGTGGGAATCCCTACATTAGAGAAACCAAACATTTCATAAGACAAAGGATTAAAGAGCATGCAACCGACATCAAACATTGTAGGAATTGCACCTCAACTCTAGCCAAACATGCGGAGAAGACAAAACACCATATTTGTATAGAATATTCTCAGGTCATTGCCAAGAATGATCATTTCGATCACCGAAAGTTCAAAGAAGCCATAGAAATTGACAAAAGATCTAGTTCTCTAAATAGGGATGATGGTTGGAATATTAGCACATTTTGGATCCTCGTCCTATCATCTTAAGGGTCTTCATTCTTGATCCCCCTTTCTTTATTTTAAGTGTTATGTTCCTTTCTTTTTACTTCAGTTTCATTTTAATTTTTAGGTTTATAATTTTTCCCTTTTCTCTTATTCATAGTGATGGGCTTAACCCTTTCTTTCTTTCTTGATTTCAAAGCTTGATTTGATTTGATTTATATATGTCCTTTCAAATCATTTTGATAATGTTTTATTTCTTTATTTATATGTTTGTCTTTTTTTTTCATTAATTATTCCTTCTTGTTCAACTCTTAGTGATATATTTAGGTATTTAGGTCAGAGTCTAATCCATAAGTATTTGCGAGCAAACTCATTTTTCTCAAGTTAGATTCTTGGGCAGTGAGTTTGACTTGCCCTCAAGTCAAAATATCTTGTTCTTTTCAGCTAAGTTAAGTTTGACTTACTAGTATTCTTTAAATTCAACAAGTTTTTCTACTGGGCAACCATCTGTTATTCCTAAATGGTGGACATTATGTTGAGTTTGCTTCAAACTCAACAAATTTTTCTAGTAGGCAACCATATAGTATTCTTGAATGGTAGAGAATATCTTGACTCACGATGCTTATTAAACACCAACCACTCAAGTGCCTTAGTCCTAAAAGAGCACAGAGTTGATCCTCCCAAATATCTTCACATCTCTTAAGGCATCTGATTTCAACATCTTAAGTATCCCATTTTGTGGCTAGTCAAGTTGTAACTCGGTACTTTGGTGAATCTCATAATCTAGCTCTTTAGTTTTGTAGTATATTAAGGGTCTATTAAATTAAGAGAGCTTCCATCGACAACTTTGTTGTGCACTAGGAGTACACAAAGCAAATCCTAAATCTTTTATGTCACTTCAATTGCTTCGAGGGAAAATATTCTAGTCTTTACCCATAGGTCTTGCAACCAATATGAGAAAGAACCTTAAATAGAATATTGGATACTCGGAAGTTTGCCTGCAAGTCTGTATCCTTTTATGTCAGTAACTAGAGACGATATATTAGATTCTCTTAAGGGGCAGATAAAAGTCTTGGACGAATTTGATAGAGTAGATGACCCAACAGCTTAGCCAAAAGATTGCTTTCACAATCCCACTTGTTCATGTTGGCAGGAAAAACCTATCAAAATACAATATATTTATACCTTTACATAATTGGTTTGCTTGTGGTTGGGGCATGATGCAAATTTTGGGTGAATTTTTCTAAAATAGATCACCTATTAGTACAGTTTAGCAAAACAATTATTTTCACAAATCCATCTACTTTGTTTGACATGAAACCTCTATCAAAAAATTATATTTAGTATATTTAAAAAAAGTGTAAAAATAAATAATAAAATCATATAGAAAGCAATATTAAAAATCATATAAAAAACAGTATAAGGATAAAACCATCATAAAAAATTCCATAATGAATAGGAGACCCACCCGCCAAATTTAACCCACGATAGAGAGAGTACGCGACTTGCAGCAACCTATCAATGTCCCATTTTAATGCCTTGCCATAAGAATACATTAATTTCCTCACCTCTCCATCAGTCCCCATGCGGTGGTCTTTCGGAGTACTTGCACTTTTTTCTCCCCTTTCGGCCTTCTTTGATCGTGGAATACGTGACTTCGGTACAATGGGACAGAATAGAGTACCATCAGGCAGAATAAATTAATGCTCCTCTCCATTTGTCCCCACGCGGTGGTCTTTTGAATTACTTTATTCTTTTTTGCCCCTCTCCATAACCTCAACTTTGGTCGTGGAATAAGTGACTTCGGTACAATGGGACAGAATGACAGAATAGACTAATGCCCTTCTCTACATTACGATTACGAGAGAGAAGACTAATGCCCTTCCGAGCAGGGGTTAAAATTGACACCCGTATGCACGTTTTGACTTTTTTTTAGCCATCAAATACAGGCTCTTTCAAAATCTACACGTTATTATTAACGTGTTAGTAATTTCTAAAGCTATCTTAATTACGGGAATGTAATAAAATTACAAGTTATATATATATATATATACACATACACGTACACGTACACGTACACATACACATACACATACACATACACATACACACCACATATATAATAATAGATATATATATATTATATATATATATATATATATATATATATATATTATATAACTGTAATTTTATTACATTCCCGTAATTTTATTATATAACTTGTAATATATAGAATATATATTAATCATTTGTTATTGTTTAAATTTTATATTAAGTTGACAGTGTAAGTACCCACTATCACCTTACCTTTGTTGGATTGGACGCGCTGTATCATTTTATGCTTCCAGCACTTATGTGAATTTATGCAATTATCAATGCAATGGGCTTAAGAGTACAGAGTCCATATCTATATTGTCTGTCCAGCATATCTAGATTTGAATATCATTAAGGCACACAATTAAAACGGGGAGCTCACCAACGCATTAATTTACACAACATTGCCAACATAGGCAATTTAGCTTTGGTTTGGTAAGGAAATTAAGGAAGTTCCGATATCTATGAGAATTATCATTGGGTTAACTTTTTTTTCCAATCCAATGATGATCTGACTTCCATTTCCTACAAATTTTGTCCCAATTTTATCATAATATCGATTCTCAAATGGTATGTGGGGGCAATTGGGAAATTGGAATATTATGTAGTGAATGCCCAATGGCCATCACAGTGCTGGAGCCTAGAGATTTCCCATTTTTGTAGGGATAGAACCCGTAAAAGAAAAAAAAATGCAGATTCACAAATCCACAACTGCTCAAGGTAAGCTCTTCTCTTATACTTTCTTTCTGCTATTTTTTTAGTTATCCTATCTTATCGCAGTGCTTTATTTCAGTTTTAGCTATATTATTTTTAGTTTTGCATTATCCGATTAATATGATATAGCAGAGGGAAGCAAATTTTTTTTCCACAAGTAAAGTTTCTTTGTACTCAAGTTCTTTATATACATAAATTCCATAATTCAAGAAGATCGACTACAAATGCCAAACATGTTTTAAAAATAGAGTGACATGGACTTTTCAACCTTATCTGGTTCTAATGTCAACCAATCCACTCAATTAAAAACACCGAACATTTCTAACCCATTGAAACACGAAGTAGGTTGTCATAATAAAACCAACATCGTAATTTTTCAAGTTGTATTACACCCCAACTGTAAGTCAAGATTTTGGAAGGTTTTGATGTTTGAGTTATACCCGATCCCCAAGTTTAGATCAAGTTATCGATTGTTCATTTCATGCAAGTGTATTTGACCTAGTTACACATGAAATACAGGGGCCGAAGATGTCACATAAATAGGGCTTTTGTCTTCTAATTAACAAAATGGATGGTCGACTATCTCTGCCAGTGATACACAACAATCAGAGAACATATATAGATTATAGGTCATTTTTCTCTTGTGAAAAACCTTGATTATGTCTTAGCCTTCTTTCGACTCTTCAAAGTTTTGTTTCATAGCCTCAATCTGTTATTCCATACAAACATCTTCTTTCGTACGATCCCTAGTTGTGACGATTTCAAGTTATTCATTCACAGACAAAGACTCCAAAACCTCTCTCGGCATATGTTTGATAAGCCTATATAGCCCCACATGCTCAATTCCATCTTTCACAACACAACCACCCATAAATGAATTAATTTGATCATCGCTCAATTTACTTCGTGAGCCATTCATATATTTCTCAATCCTCTTTATCTCTACTTTACATGTAGTCAAATGGATATCTATGGAATAGCAAAACATATAAACCTATGTAGATATTAGATATATATGGAATAGTCAAAGTTTATAGATGGAATTGGATTTGCCTCCAGACTCTGGACTGAGTAAGATTTACAGCTAGTTAACAAAGATCTCTCTTTCTACCACCTCAAGATTCTCATGACTCCAGGGATCATATATGAACCTTTCATTTTAAACAGTTAGTTATGATACCCGTTGCCAAACATAGACTTCCTCTATTTGAAGGAAGAGAACATTCCAATGATTGTCAATTCAATAATAAATGAATATCCATAAAAATGCTTGCCCAGTCAAGGACGTTTCTACCTTTGGATCCTGCAAGTTACTATATATCGGCAAAACAGTTCTAACTAGAAAGAGAAAATTTACTATTGTGGATTAACGCTGGCCTATCCCAGGTTGTGGTTAACTCCGGACTTTGTATGTGAATGTTGTTCATGGTAGTTCATCCCTCTAATTCCCAATATTTCAAACTTCTCAACTAATTTTTAATTTTGTGAATGAGAGTTTTTTTCTTTTTACTATTTTTAAAGGGCAAGAGGTGGATTAATTTGATAATTTTTTTTAAAATAAGACAATAGTTTAAATTTACAAATATATTTAGTAAGATTGGAAGCTTTTCTATTTACTAACTAATCTAGATCCATCTTTAACTCGAGACTCAGTTGATTAGTGAATATAATTTGAAAATATCATATAAAACTGGTAAAAATAAATATTAAACGGCCATGGGCAGTTTAAAAATAAAACAGTAAAAAAAAGATTCAATGATGGGCAGGGTGACCCGTCAAATTTAACACCTGGTTCGAATCATAGTTAGCTAATCCACCATTACTCAAACACGAGTACCGATCTCCACTCGACCTCCACGTGTCTTTAACTTGATCTCGTTGACCAATGATCCAACACCGAATGCACAAATTTGACCAATCTTCGCACCTGAGTTATGTTCGACCTTATGTGAATCGCACTACCATAGAACCACATTGCATGCATTCCGTGATTCAGGTGATAGGCCCACCAGAGATGCTTTCTCTTGCGATGACCCCAACCACCAATTTATCACCAATCTGATACCAAGTTACATCAACAGATCAGTATACAGATGCAACCCTCGCCCACGGATGTAGTAATCAATGATTCTACAATTTTTCTGGCAGTAAGAGATAACGTTGATCTTGGTCCAAGTTTGAAACACACTAAGATCTTAGCCCCACGAACTTAGAAATAAAAATATACGCTCCTAGGAAAATAGCCCAGTGCACAGTAATATTGGCCCCAAATAAATTTGATCCCCACAATCTTTCCTAGGTAGAAAATCTAGCATGACCTTATGAAGCAATTATGCAATTTAACCCACAAAATTAGCAGAGATGTCAAGCATAAGTTCTTTTGTCCATTATTTTTCAACAAATATTTTGTAGAACTCTTAACGGCCAAGGAAAATTTCTCCGGAAAATAGAATTTGGCACGTTCAGGATAAACCCTCGATCTACTATAATAAAGCCTTAAGCTAAGCCAAGATCAAGGCTTTCATACCCCTGCAATGTCCCAATTGGAGAAAATTTGGAACATGCACTTCACATAAAAAAAAAAAAAATCATGCATTTCACAGAATCATGTAAAAATAAGCAAATAAAGCATTGCAATCTCATAATACAATGAACAGGATTCTCAGCGTTATTATATTAGAAGAACTGGGGTTTACATAAAAATACAACCATATAGCTGAGATCAATGGCACTAGAGAGATCTAGAATAATGTTGAAATTATCCTCTAAAACAAACTGAAAAAACCAAAACAATGCAACATGTGAACCTTAAATGGATTTTCTAAGGGAAGAAAGGGGTGTTCACCCACTCTCACTGAATCACCCGAGGGTTTCTATCTTGGGGCTATTGCTTGAGTAGAGAATCGGGTTCTCAACCTCAAATACAAGAAAAAATATCAAAACTAGGATGTTCCTCCAATGGTCTCCTCCTTCTCTTTTATAGATTTGATGGATTCCTCTAGAAACTTATATTTTATTATTATTTTAATCATGGAGCACTTTTCCCTTTTTTATTTCAATTAAAATATTCTTTTTAATGTGGGAAATGGATATTGGCCACCATGACTCCCTATGTCACTGAAGCTCTCATCTAACCATCCTATCATGTAGATATTCTTGTTATGATTCCAACGAGCTATTAGGCTAAGCTGTTTTTCCATGTATTCCCCTGGAATGCCACCTTAAGCATAATCAATTAAGTCGATGTCTATAATAGGAGTAATGCTTGGCAGTATTTTCTCATGTTATCAAAATTCCCAATAAGGTGGAGAAAGCCTGAAAATTAGAAAATGTCTAGAGAGAAGGCATAGTGGATAGTACCACAACTAATAGGGCCAACATTTGGGGGCATGTGCAATAGTGCTAACTCATTAAGTCCAGGAACCAAAGTCTTGAGAAAGCGTTTGGATAGTGTGGTCCCTTATTTGATAGGATCTAGGAGACAAATACTTTTCATGACACCAACAATAGACGGGAAGTTTTCACCTTGGGCCAGTGTGAAAGAGTGTAGTGCAGTTGAGGTCCCACAAGATCGATATGGGGAACAAGAATTTTTTCTAACACCATACTGATAAGAAAACAATGTCGTGAAGTAATCTTAGTTGTAAAGGAACGTGCAATAAATCATGATGCGACAAGTCCTTTGTATTGGTCTCTCAAGCATAAGATGCTAAAAATTAAGGCCATGTAAGCTTATCATAGACAACAACATGATTGATTTAATGACTCAAATTAAATAATGGATCAGCCTTGAGATATATGCTAGGGGTGCATTTGGTGGACCTCTCAACATATGAAAATTCTATAAGAGTAGAGGACATGAATGATAGATTTTTAAAGGTCTTGACCCAAAGGAGGTTTAATGTGGTTTTGTGAAAAGGGGTTAACATTGGGAGCATAACCAATATTGGTAAACCCATATCCGAGCACCAAAACTACAGTTTGAAATAAAATGTAGTAAAAGTAAGCAAAAGAGTTTAACGAAGAGATGGGAATTATATTGGGTTATGAAATTAAAGGGTCTAACTGTGTAGCTCAATAGGTGAGGATTGCATGATCATGGATTTAGCCTAATCATGACATGCAATGGATAATTCCCTATTCTGGAAGTAATAAGTGGCTACGTGTTTGTTGTTAAGGAACTATGAAGAACTTGTTGTGTCATACATAATTAAGAGTGGCATACCTCAAGAAATATAGGTTCCCATGTATTTTAATTAAACAGAGTAAACCATATTGAACCCCATCGACAAAGACAAAGGGAGTAAATGCAACCAATACTTAGGTTGATTAACACAATTATCTCAAGCATCACGAGCCATACTGAAGTGCTCTTCTATAACTGTAACGATTGGTAATGGAGACCATAGCTTCATCACGAGGTTGAGTAAATGAAGCCCATTATGTTTGTCACATTGAGTCTTCAATGATGAAATAGTGAGCCATGTTGGAGTATTCCTCAATTAGTGTAAAATGCAGAAGTCACTACATCGAACCATATGTGATAGGTGAATAAAACAATGGTGACCAGAGTGAGAGAGGTGTGGAATGTGGCAGCATGTGACAGAGTTTATTTGAGAGTGAGGTTGTAGAGTTAGGTTGTGAGAGCCAGTGGAGAAGAGATGGCTAAGTGCTACTAATATGTAGACTGGTGTATGAGCTCGGTAAGTGCATTTCTATAAGAATGTTGAAGAAGATTGAGAGAAAAAAAGTTGCATGGGCTATGTAGAGGGATGGTTGCTGAGGAGAATAGGAAGTCGTGATTTAATTCAAGCTATGCATCAAAATGAGTGAGAGTAAGAACAAAAAACAACAACTTCCATATGGACAACAAGTTGGTGTTTGCATAATAGGAATTTGGTGGTTCCATCATAGTGAGTGCATGATGTAGAACATGGAAATAGTGCCTCATGTATTTGGATGCTTGTTTAAGAAGTTTGCTTCTTGTAAGCTGTTTAGGTGTATGTAAAGAGAGATTTGGCACTAGCAAAAAAAATCCAAGGGATTTTGTGCTTCTATGAGTGGGTTTTGATGAAACTTGATGTAATAAGAGTAGTGGCTTTTGATCTACATCATAATACAACCAAGATTTTGTGGTTTTTCTCCTGGAAGGGTTTCCATGTTAAACTATGATTGTATAATATGTGTTGATTTAAATTGTTTCTTACATGACATTTTGTTGGTTGTTTACCTAAATTGTTTCCAAGTAAAAGTATAATTATAATTCACAGTAATTGCAAATTTAGTCTTAATATTGATTCAACTTCTTGCCCCTCTAGTATTAATCTTGTTTCAAAAATCTCCATGGTTAAGAATCTTGTTACATATTTTTTTTTAATGTATATCTATTGACTCATATATTAATTCCCTTTTAAATTTATAATAATAATAATGGAGTAGTATTTAAGTGCGCCTTCTTGGAGTTTTCAGTAAATTTTTTTGCCAGAATATTGAGAAAATATTTGTTGTTATATCTCGATTTTTGTCGATTCAATGCCATGAAAAACCCTCGGGCACTTCTATTGTGAAGATTTCACCTGTGAAACTTGTGATTTCAATAAATCCCTAAAGAATTTAAACAAATTAGATGGGAAAATAAAATGGAAAATTTTCCAAAAAAGAGCACTTAAAGACTACTCCAATAATAATAAGTTAATGACTATACATGCTGACTGAGTAGGACCACTATCTACCCCAAATTACGATAAATTTAAATTAAGTTTGACCAGGGAAATGAGTCATTGTGTTATGGTCAACATTGTTGCTTTGTTGGCTTTCATAACTTTAACTTTATTATCATTAAGTAGTAGGTTGATGGTCTAAATTTAACCTCCATGGAATATGATAGAATATTCATAATAGTATTCAAAAGTCAAGGGTTAAAATTTATCTCTAAGCTATTTATGCTCTTTTAATTAATTTATCTTAAATTATTTAAATGAAGAAATTGTTATATGAACACATGTCATATTGGGCATGTGATATTCATCAGTTATGGTATTGGCCCATGGTATTGTAACAAAGACTATTTAGAAGTTAAGAATTTGCATGGCTAGGAATGTGAGATGTATCATGGGACAAATTTTTTTTATGATTATCATGGATTGATGCCTATAGGACATTGTGAAAGAAAACACACATTGTAAAAAAAAAAAATGAGGTGAGTAGTCAAGGACCATACATCGCTTTAGTAAATAATATTAATATACTATTAATGATTTCTTTTCCATTTTAAAGTTTGGATATCACAAGTATAAAATATTATTATTATTATCATATTATAATTTAGATTAACCTTGATTAGCTAAATGGTTCGTTGTGTTAAAGTCAACATTGATGGTTTGTATGTTCATTGGTTTAGTGGCTCATGGTTTTTCCGATACTAATTGCTTGGAGAGTTGCTTTCTAGAACAATATCATAGAGATGTTGTAATGTAATGTCATGTAAAGATTTGAACTTGGTCAAAATAAAATAAAAAATAAAAATAAAATATTATTATTGTTATTTTCTATAAATTATTACTAATAGTTTTTGAGCTCTAGGTTTATGAGAGCCTGTGGTAAATACGCATGGTATATAGCTTTGTGAGAGCCCATGGTATTGACCCATGGTATTCTTGTCAATACCGTCTATTTAAAGGGGGATTCTATCAACCTAGATTCATCTTAACACAAGATCTACAACACGCCAAGAGTCCATCTAGCTCATGGGTGTATAAAATATTATTATTATTATCATATTGAAATATTATTATTATTATCATATTATAATTTAGATTAACCTTGATTAGGTAAATGGTTCATTGTGTTAAAGTCAACATTGATGGTTTGTATGTTCATCGCTTTAGTGGCTCATGGTTTTTCCGCTACTAATTGCTTCGAGAGGTGCTTTCTAGAACAATATCGTAAAGATGTTGTAATGTAATGTCATGTAAAGATTTTAACTCGTTGAAAATA
>APFE031477258.1:6265-78206 GCA_000404065.3 Pinus taeda
TTGTTGGGAATACGACCAAAGTCCCACATTGACTAGAAGTGGGGAGGATCATGGGTATATAAGGATGGACAAATATCTCCATTGGTATGAGGCCTTTTGGGGGTAAGTCCAAAAGCAAATTCATGAGGGCTTAGGCCCAAAGTGGACAATATCATACCATTGTGGAGATATGTGGTATCCAAAGTCCTTACATGTCCATCTTCCCCTTCTAGAAGATTTCTATTACAATTTTTCGCGGTGATTACCTCATCGAAACTTGTTATAGTTTCTTCTATTTCTTGTCAGTTGTAGAGGGCTTAGGCATATGATACCTAGGCGCCTTATTCATAATTCCCAAAGGAACAAATGATGTTTCTTCAACTGAGGGTACTACTTCAGAGAGCATTGCTTATGTTGCAAGGGGAGTTGCAGTCAATTTTACTATAAACACCTTACAGAAATCTTCGAGGATGTTATCCAATCTCGATCTTGAGAAGAGGTCTTCCCAATCTAGTTTATACAGACAGTTAAGCTCTCAGTGCAACACAAGAAAACAAATCTTAAAATTACTTCTCAAAATGCAAAGTGTTCTAATTTGGGGTGGCATGCCATATTTAAAGGTGAATTGGAATTTGAATCTAACTATTCCGTCCAAATTTCTATCATTAATGCATATTTGGTGGAAAGTTTCCAAAGATTTTCCCCATAAATGCACCCTCCCCGCTCCTCCTAATAGAATTTTTTCCAGCCAATCATCCACATTGAGTCTAATGGCTACTTTTTGACCAGGCTGCGTGGCACCACCCTTTATGGCACAGCTCCCCTCAGCGCCCCACTTTCGTCTAGCATGCAACCCTCATACTATGTCTTTCCAATTTTTGGGTAGTGTAGTTTATAGTCCCGTACTTCCTTAGATCTGCCTAGGGTACTAAGACTATCCTGCCATCATACAGTAATTGTGTAGGGGTGGGATCACCCTTATACAACTTCAATAGACTTCCATTGACTCTTCCTGGAAACAATTCTCCATTCAACTTCGCAAGTTGAACTACACCACCACTGGTAATTTCTTTTACCACATAGGGTCCCAACCAATGCATTTGAAACTTACCGGGAAATTTCGTGAATTTGTTTTCATATAGTAATACCAAATCATTAACTTGGAAGGTGTGTTGATTTATATGTCAATCATGCCATGCCTTTTCGCGCTCCTTTTGGAATCCTGCTAAGAACCGACCCTCCTCCAATTCCATCACTTGCGCGAAATGTTCCTCCATAGTATCGTGATTAGCCATATCAATCAATGTTGCAATCTGCAGACTCAACACAATATATTCCATGGGCATCACATCCTCTTGCCCATAGATCAACCTAAAAGGGGTTTGTCCTGTCAATTTTTTACAAGTGGTTCCATACGCCCATAGGATTGCTAGTATGCACACATCCCAGTAATTCTGCTTCTCATTGCAAATCTTTGTTAAAGTGTTTTCCAGGATTTTATTGAAAGCTTCTATTGTACCATTAGCTTGAGGGTAGTATGGTGTACTTTTCTGATGATAAACATGGAATTATTCAAGCATCATGGCAATTATCTAGTTTAAGAAATGCATGCCCCTATCACTCATTAATATCTTGGGGCAGCCAAATCAAGACAAGATAAACTAAAAAATAAACTTTGCAATAGTAGTTGTGCTACATTCCTTTACCAGTTGTGCTTCTACCCATCGTGTCAAGTATTGATTTGATGTAATAATATATCGCGCTCTTGTCTTTTTCCCTAGTCACTAGATCGGTCCCACAAAATCAATTTCCCATTTATCGAATACCTGTAAAGTTATCTATGGAGATAGGGGAAATTCATCCCTCCACGATGGTCTCCCTGTCCTTTAGCAAGCATCACATGCCCTACAATATGCTTTAGAATCTGTATGCATCGTTGGCCACCAAATTCCTATGCGTAGGATTTTCTATGTAGTCGCTCTGCTCATATAGTGTCCTCCTACCACTCCTCTATGTTCCTCTGCAAGGATGCTTGGTCATTCAAACTTTGGGACATATTGGCGTAGTATCTCATTAGAGCCCATTTTATATAGGTGTCTAGTGATCATAGAAAAATAAGCCACATGAATCACGGACTCCTTCTTCTGTTGTGTAGTATATCCTTGTGAAGTTGTGCCAGTTGTTAAAATATGGATTATATAGGCAAAGTGATCATATAGAACATGAATAGAAAAGATATATGCATCAGGAAACCCTTCTTCCAAACTGGTAGGCTCGTCACAAATCTCAGTCCAGGAGAGATGATCAGGACCAACATTTAATCATTCGAGCTTCACAATCACCTCAAAATCATACTCCTAAAAGAGAAACAACCATCTACAAATATTCCACCCCCAACACAGCCTTTTTGACCAGGTATTTAAGAGCAGAATGGTATGTTTACATACTGAAGTGTGTGCCTAATAGATAGTGTTGGAATTTTTGTAGCGTGTACACCATTTCTAGGCCTTTGCGCTCTGTAGTCGAGGAGATCTTCTCCATGTTTGACAATTTCCTACTTGCAAATGCGATAAGGTGATCAATATCACCTTTACCTGGTTGGGTCAATACTACACCTAGCGCAATACAAGAAGTGTCCACATGAACATGAAACTCCTTTTCCAATCCAAGAACCCCACAATGGGCGTGGTGACCATTTTCTCCTTTAAAATGTCTAAATTGTTATGACATTATTCATCCCAGTAGAATGTCACATCCTTCTTCAACAGTTTATCCATTGGTGTAGTGACTTGCGCATATGCCTTGATAAACTTTTTATAACACCCCATATGACCCAATGTCGCAGGCAACTGTTTTACGTTCTTCGAGGCCTCCAAATTGATAATAAAAATGATCTTTGCATGATCTGCCGTCAATCCCTACTTGCAAACCACATGACCCAACAATATTCCATAAGGAACATAGAAGATCCAATTTTTTAGATTCAAGGTGATCTGATGTCTGCGACAGGTATCCAACATAAGGTACATACTTGCAACGTGGTGCTTTGCCAGCCAAAATAGAGTCTAATCATAAAAGTAGACTTCTAAGAACTTGTGGATGAATTCATTAAAAAATGAAATTACCACCAATGAGAAGATCATAGGTGCATTCTTCAATCCAAATGGCATTACCATGTATTGAAAACATCCCCATTCCATCACGAAGGTGGTCTTTGCGATCCTCTAGCGTGATTTTGATCTAATTGTACCTCGAGAACCCATCTTTGAATGAGTAGGCTTCCTTCCCTCCAACATTCTCCAGGACTTCATCTATAAATGGCATTGGAAGCGAGTCATGGATGCACACATCATTGAGCTTCCTCAGATCTACACATATCTAGATTTCATCATATTGCTTGTTTTCCTAGACTACCATAGGACTGACCCAGTCTGACTCCTCCACCAACTCAATGATCCCAGCTTCTAGAATTTTTTCAAACTCCTTACGCACATTTTCCTTATAATTGGGATTCAAACGGTAGGGTCATTCTTTTACAGGCTTCGTGTCTAGCTTTAAAGTAATCTTCATCATGCCTAGGTCCCCTACTATCCCCTTTAGATCTGAGAAATTAGTGGGAACAAGTCCTGGTATTTGTGTAACAGTTCTATGACCTTATCAACTATATCCTCATCCCAATAGTCGCCTATCTTTGTAAACTTCAGCTACGCGTCCGATCTAATGTTTACTTGTCTAATCTTCAAAGGCTATGCTATGTCAGGGATTGTTGCTTTGGGTCCTTCAACCTCGCGTTGTCCCTCAGACTCTGGAATGTTGATATTCCTATAGTCGTCTTCTTCTTCTTCTGCAGTCACATTATAGCATTCCAGCACATGCACAACAACATATTCCAGTCTAGTTGAACCCATTCTACTGGTTCCTCAGGCATTCTAAAGGTTGCAGCCTTAATTTCTTTGAGCGCTTCATTAATACACTCAAATCCATCCTTAAAGGTGAAGGTCAAGAGGAAACTCTCCTTGAGGATATCCCACTCATCCATTCCATGGTGTAGCTCAATTTCTAGGTACCAAGTCATGGGAATGGTATCCAAATGTGACAAAATATGTGCATCCATTTAGGTTGAGGTTTATCTCCCCATGCGTTAGTCCATCATGCTAGATGCTCGCCTAGATCATCTTTTCTAGTGTATTTCTCTATCATATGAGTATTATCATACCCGAACCTCAGTTTCATCATTTGTCAGTATTCCTTATAGTTGGCAAAGTTGTCTTTATGTGCACCCCAACAGCGGGCAGGCATAGCGCGCAGTGCTAAATCTAGGGCCTAGAACTGATGCTCTTTTCGTACCTCCTTTTCAAACTTATCCAAAAACACATTAACATCATCTAAACCATCATAATGAGGTAGATTTTGTACCTCTGTGGATACGCAGTGAAGTGAATATGTCAACATGTTGGCGCATAGCAAGGAGACTTCTTGCAATCTATTCTGCCAATGATCAAGTTCTTTGTCAGAATCTGAGGTGCACGAGTTGTCTCTATCCCATGTAATTCGTCCATCTTTTGTAGGATTGATCCAGTCCTCGTCACACGCAGTGATCTTATATATCTGATCTTGATCGTCCTCTTCTTCATAATCATGGACTAGTTTTATGTATCATGCACATTTAGTTGGATCTAATGGAACAATTACTCAGATCTCCTTCCTTTCAAATGTCATTCTGCGTTTCTTGAGGTTAATGACTGCATCCATACAGAAGGCCCAATCAATGCCTAATAGCACAGGGTAAGGATTACTATCGTCTGCTATCTTGATCACTTCAAATTCAGACAAGGTGCCTGCTCCTTCAATATCCACCAAGACCCTATATAGGCACACCATAGGAATGATCTTTTGTTGATTGGCGATGCATAGTTGGATAGGAGACCACTACAGCACATGTCTTCCCATTCTTTCCCAATTTTTTTTTGGTAGCACATTTGCTTTGGATCCTAGATCAAGAATTACCTTATCCATTTCATATTCTTCGATCTGTGCAGTTAGCCTCATTTTGCAACCTATTCGTTTCTTGTTTTTACCCACTTTTCATATGACACACTATTCTGGAGGAGTCTTAATATTACTTGTACAATTATCAATCATCTCTTGGAGTCCTTCTACTACCTTTATGTCCTACACCATCTTCATACAAGTCTTCATAAATGTAGCTAATAGCAAAGGATCTATGTCCTGCTCTTTGTTGGTTCCACCAGGCTTCTCCTGACTTCCTGAGATAGAGGCTTCAATGAATTTATTTTTGAATTCCATAAAGGTTTCCTTAGCCTACCTTATATTGAATCCTACTTCTTTCTCAGTAGCCTTGTGTACCCATCCTTCAGTCTCCGGCTTCTTTCCTTTATCTTCTCCAATGACAATACCACTTCGTGCCACTAGATTAATGCTAGGCTCTTCTTCACAAGGCTTTTCCCTCATCATCTAAATATTCTGCGTTGGTGTTTGAGCCCTTCCCTCCTACATTTTGGCTATTAGTACTGGAAAATATTCTATAACATGATAAAATTGCCAGAAATACTGACAGAAGGGATGTGTTGGGTTTTGACAGTCGCGCGCAAAATGACCCGCTTCACCACAATTATAACAAATGACTAGTCTATGACCCCTTCCAGCCCCTCCTCCTTGTCCTCTTCCTCAGCCCTGGAATCATATGAACACTACACCCATGCCCTGATCCTGATGCTGATTTTCTGCCTGCATTCGATAAGAAGGGGTTAGCTCCATCATCATTTCGTAACTCTAACAATTGTGCTCATCATGTCCAACTGGTTTACAAAAAGTACAAAATAATTGTTGCAGATTTTGCACAAACTTCTGTAGGAGATGACATTTTTCAGTTATGTGCTTCCCAACTACTTGATAGATAGTGCACCATAAGGCTACCCCTGTGCTTGGTCCAACAATGTTTTCTGGCTTTAGCAAAATAGGACCTCCCCCAATGAGGTAGTTCTAATAGACTGGACAGTGGTCTTTATCATGACCATGGCCTTTACACTTTAGGCACCAAACCTCTACGTGCACCTCAGGCTGGACTTCCTTTCCCTTCTTAAGGCTCTACAATTTCATGTGTAAATTCGCCAGCTACGACTAAATATGTTGTACCCCTATATTCATGTCTTTCACTGGTGAGGCTTCTAATCTCATAGAAATCTCCACTTCTTTTGCTTACATCCCTATTTTCCACTGTGACAATGGTAATCTTAGGTGAGGTAAGAGCAAAGAAATGTACCAGTCTCTATGTTGAGTATCTGTAATGTTCATATTAATTTGTTGAATCGGACATTTTAATCTTTGATCAAAGTCCCATGCGGACTTGTTTACCCTCTGCTGAATCTCCTTAAGCTCTATCATAGATTGGGCTTGAGATTTGGGCTTCTTAAACTCACTGTTCAGCGGTTATTTGGTTTCTAGCATAGTCACTTTGGGCGTATCTGTAAAAAACTTGATGTACCAACTCAACACTCTATCTTGTATAGTTGTGACTAGTTGCACTTTCTTCATATTGTCATCGGTGATCTTCTGTGCCTTCCATACAGCATCTATGATGAACCAAAATTGTTCGAGGTCTTTAGTTCCCACACCCTTAAACATAGGCATCTTCATTATATTCTCCATTGTAATTGATGGAGGTGGAGGTGGAGATGAAGATGTAGGTGTGTGAGGTGGAGGTGGAGGTGGAGGTGGAGTGGATAGATGAGGTATTTATGTGATACCCGGACTTACTATCTGGAGCACGCTTCGTGGTGTTCTCAGAATATTACCTTTGTCGTCGCTATCAGATGATCCTAACATCAGGATTTATTCAGACCCTGATTCTTCGTTCCTTCTAAATTCTCTTCCACTTCGCGTAGTCCCAAACATCAAGTTAAAGGCATAACCCACTTTTCGCATAATAGCATCTTAATCCAAGTCTTCTGAGATTTCATGTACTTACCTCTTGGTCCATTGAAGAACCTGCGCTCTGCTTCACTATAGCTAGTGAACATATCAATCGTAAACTCAGTGATGAATCCTCCTAGAATATGATCAATCCAGTGGTCAATGACCCACACAATGTTATTTTCTAAGGCCTCCAAGTGCTTCACCAATTCAGGGGTCCACACAACAAGGCCATCAAGCCTCCATGTACCCTAACTATCTGCTAATTTGGACAACCACTCATGCAATTCACAAGTGAATGAGCAGAAGAATATTTCAAGTTCATTTGTGAATAGATATCTATTCAGCCACTCTTCCTTTGACGATTGCGGATTTTTGTTCTCCTGAGCTGCAAACGCATGCAGCTTTCGATTAATCCACTTTTCAATTTCTTTCTTAGTGTGGAATCACTTATTACACATTCCTTAGCAAGATCTCAGTCCTAGCAATGGAACCATTTGTTGGCTTGATGGGGCCTGACCCAGGTTCAATGTTAGTTGCACAAACAAACAAAACCCTAAATTACTAGCCCTTTCGACAACACCCTGTGTAGCGCAGGCTGCAGTCTCACCCGAAGTAGTATTAGGGGACTAAAGAACTAGGTTTCTACATCTAGAGGCTTGTGTGATAGGTTCCTGCAGCTCATAGGGCTTAGATCTGTCTTCGCGAACCCTAACCCTTCTGAAATAGATAATTACAGTAATTTACTTAAACATCATATATACCTTCGCGAAGGTCATGCCACATTCATAAGATTGTATAAACTATATTGATATACCACTTTCACGCATAAGATAAGCATTCATTCATATAATTTACAATACATAGCGAAAATACAGAAAATTGCAAAAGTAAAAATAGATACACAGATGTGCACTTAATGGATCAAACTATTGTTATTAGATGCATGCATTCAAGTACACGGCCTTTTTCCCTATGCACGTAGCTATAGAGGCTTGCGCACTCAACCTTCGGACTTACCAAGGTCTCCATGCACTCAACTACAAGAACCTTCCCCTTTGCCTAAGTATAGAAACAAACTTTTCCTCTCTTAGCTTACTTGCCCAAAACAATGATATTATATATTATGATATCACTTATTCTCGCTATGACTCTTCTATTTATAGTATTTCCTTTTACAATACCATGGTACAGGAACCATGGGCAAGTCTCAAAACCTTCTTAACTCCTAATAACCTAAGGGACTAAAGCCCCTTTGACTCTTACTATCTTCACGCTCCACTACCACGAATCATGGACACTTTACATCTTTCATAAAAAGGAAATACAAAATTGAACCCAGGGACCCCACCCCAACAATACACTAACCTTGAAATCCAATCTCAACTTCTCAAATCACACATGCATGAGTTATTTATGACTAAATTATTAGTTAATTGGTTGAACACATGAAGCAACACCCCACTGTTAGACCTCCTACTAGTTCCTCCAACATTTGGAATTAGTTTAACTGACTTTAACTTAGTTAAACTGAATTAATTTATTACAACTCAAAATAAACTCAACCAAGTTCCTATAAAGTAGGAGACACTCTACATGACTCAATTTAGACCCTCAAATCAAGTTAACTAAACCAACTAAGTCAAATTAACTTAGTTAACTTGCACAAGTTGTCTTGTGATGTGGAATTACAAAATTTTTTCCTAATTTAATTCAAGGACAAAATTAATTTAGGAATTTCTTGCTGCATTTTCAACACTCCCTCTCAGCAAGAAATGGATTCACGTCTACCCTAATCTAGAACCTTTGCAATGTAATGCATGCAACGCTTCTCACTATCGTTGTTTCTACTACAACATATGCAACTGAAAAGCATCCAAAAATAAATAAATTAAACAAATAGAATCAATTTCGTTTGTAGCTTTCTACTGGGGAGACGGTGTTGTTGTTGATTCTACTACTAAGCCTCCTTCTTTGCACTCCTCAGCATCTTACTAACACATATCCTCTTGCTACTAAATACTACGGGCCCTTGTATCAAGGTTAATGATCCAAGAGATGGACTCCTCAAGGACTCTTCCCATCTCTGCAACTTTGACCTTTGATTAACTTAGTTAACTCATACAAGTTGTCTTGTGATCTAGAATTACAATTTTTCTCCTAATTTAATTCAAGGACAAAATTAATTTAGGAATTTCTTGTTGCATTTTCGACAAATCATACGAGAGAAAACCCTCTAATGGTAAGGAGTGCATTGACACTGATAGTTTCACATTCAGTTTATTTGAAGATGATAAATGGCCTTATTTTGATATGGAATTGACTCTTTCCTGAAATGGAAATGACAGCCCACTTGAGGCCAATACAGAATCCAAAGAACTTGAATTTAATGTCTTAGTTGGCAATGTTACCCCTACAAATGAATTGTTTTTATAGAGGTCAATTGCTACCACTTCATCTACCCCTATGTTTGGAGATGGTCATAAATTTATCCTTGTGAAAATAACTTGAATGTGACACAAAGGTATTTGAAACATTTTCTTCAGGTTTCAGGGACTCGAACTAGACATCTAATTGCTGTAAGGAATCAAGGTGTAGGTCTGCTAAAATTGAGGAGAAGACCCACTTCCATTCCATGGTTAAACCTCCAAGCAAAATGAAGGTGAAGGTTCCTATGCTTGGATTGAGCAAGTTTTGAAATGTGGGCATGGATGATTTTGATTATTCTCTTCCTCTACCTCCTTCTCCCATGGAAAATCCTTTTAAATTCATGGCAAAATTCCAGTCCATGAATATTGCTCCTTTACCATTTTTAACAGTGGATCACACGACTTAGAAAAACCCAGATTATTCATGTAAAAATAGCAAGACTAGTACTAGTGCTAAACATATTGTGCAATAGTATGTGAGACTGGTGAAGTGAAAAATCTCTTCTCGGAGGCATGATGATGCACATACTACTAATGAGTAGCTAAAATTGGATGAGGGATGTGTATGGCCTTATATTTCAGATGAATTTGAAAAACAAATGAATTCTTCTCCAAGCTTCTGGAGAAAAAACCTTCAGAGTGCCATTGATTACTATAAGCAATCCAATGGTGCAAATGATAAAAGGAAGCTTTTGATTTGAAGTTTTCTTTGTCATCCACTTGAATCCAATATGGTTCATATCATACTAACTGAAAGAGTTTTCTACTTATGCTTGTGTTTGTAAACAACTATAAGGAATCTGAATGTCAAGCATAACACTGAAAAGCTCTATCATATATCTGCAAAGATTATAAGATCTATTAGCAACTATCCGAAAAAAATATTGCAAGTTTTATTTTTGTTTTGGCATTCTTTATGCATGACATCTGCTCAAATAGAGTTGTTTGAGCTTCTGCTTCTTCTTCTTTTTATATGTGATTATTGTGCATGACATTCTTTGAGAGAGAGTTACGTGAGGTTATGCTTCTTTTGTGGAAATTTTACAAAACAAAGCAACACATCAAAATCATGCCAGCTCTCAAATCAATTTTGTAACGAATTATCATTTGAAGGCATTTTTCATAATAATGTTATGAAATGACGAATTGTTCTTGATCTTGTAATTACAATAAATAATATTAGTAAATGTATGTTCTTGTGCAGAAAGTACACTAAGCCTCTCATGAACATTTATTTCCAAAAAATATGGTTGTTTTCATGCTAAATTGTGACCTATATTGATAGGGGAAATCTTTGGTGTTATATTCATACATATCTTGGAAATAAGTTTTTTCAGATTTTCCTGACTAATAGAATGAATAAAAAAAAAATGTTGTAACTTGAAATCAACTACAATATATACTCTAGTGAACAACCCATTTGAAATCTTCACAATTAAAAACACACACACATATCCTTGTCCAGAAAGAACACACAACTGTAAGTATTAAAATCCATGTTCCATCAAATATACAGTTTGTGAATTCAATCTGCTATAAAATATACAACTTAGGCAGCGATAATATGACTTGTGCGTACAATTAATTCATATTTTGTAGTTCATGTTTAATCATAAGATATCAATGTTTTCCATTCAACTAATTCATATTGTAGTTCAAAATTGATCAATAAGTTAATGAAATTTCCATAATATAGTGAACGTTATATTATAATTTCTAAATGTCATTGAGAAAATGCAATTTTTTAATTTACAAAGAATAATTAGTAAATGTTCGATAAGACTTTCCAAAGTTAACATTTGATAAGATTTTCCAAAATTAGTAGGGAAAAAAAGCAAATTTTATATTTCAAAATGAAAAAAAAAAATACATATTTTTAAATTTAAAAAAAAAAATTAAAAAATCAGTCATCTTTTTGTTTTTAATAAGAAAATTTAAAATTTTTAATAAAATAAGATATTAGAAAATTATGCGTAATTTTAAAAATATCAAAAATTATAAATAATAATATGTTTAGAATTTTTATTTCTTTATCCTTAAGTATTTCACATTTTTCTATCTTTTATTTATTTTTAATTTTACTTTAGTATATATATATTCTACATATTTAAAGATAACCAGTAAAATATACCAATATTCATTGTATGTATGATAAAATATAGTAGTAATAGTAATAATATAATAGAAGGATTAGAATACTACAAATAATTATATTTTTATTACTAAAAGTAATGTTGACTTGTGTTTTTGATAAACAATCTTCAAATGAATAGAGGTCCCATATTTGACAAAGCATCTGTTTACAATGTTACATTGCTTTTTCTTTATATCTATGTGCTTCTTAGGAATTTTTAATAGTGAAATTTTTTTAATAATTTTTTTTACAATTATTGCTTTTACACCATCCTTATTTATTACAGTTGACCTTAATACCTAGCAACCTATCTATTTGCTTAAGAGGATTATGGTAAGACCCTGGCATATGTTTCCCCTCAAAGTTGGAGATAAGGAATTGTTGAAAGATGTTTACTAATTCCCCTATGTCATTTTAAAAATTAAATATAAATATTATATTCTTTTCAATACTAACTTTAGAAATTCTAATAGTGTCCACTAATTATGGAAATTTCGTGAACTTAAGTATGGAAATTGCGTGAACTTAATAATCTATTTTGAATTAGAATATGAATTAGTTGAATAGAAAACATTGAACTTTCATAATTAAACATGAGCCAGAAAGAAAAAATGGATTAATTGTATGCGCAAGTCATATTATGGCTTCTAAGTTGAGAACACACTGAATTATTACATATGTATATTTGACAGCAGATTGAACTCACTAGCAAACTGTATATTTGATCGAACATGAATTTCAGTACTTACAGTTGTATTCCTTGATGGACAGGACAGTGTGCATTCATATATTTCTATATTACTTGGTGTTTCTTCGTTGTGAAGATTTCAAAATTCACCATGCTTCAGCTCCAGGTTCATAAGACAGGGCTACAAGCACATAGCTGTTCAGCAGAATATATATTGTAAAGTTTTTTTATTCAATTCATTAGTCAGGAAAATCTGAAAATCTTCCTTCCAAGAAATGTATGAATATAATACCAGCTATTTTCCCTATCATTATAGGTCACTTTCTGCACAAGAACATATATTTACTAATATTTTTACTGCAATTACAAGATCATGAACAGTTCGCCATTTCAAGATCATGAACAGTTCGCCATTTCAAGATCATGAACAGTTCATCATTTCAGAACATTATTATGAAAAATCTCTTCAAATGATAATTAGTTTCCAAAAGTGATTTCGGAGCTGGTAAGATTTGATATGTTGCTCTGTTTTGTAAAATTGCCACACAAGAAGCAGAAGCTCAGCTAACTCTGTCTCACAGAATGTCATGCGCAGCAACTGTTCCACAGAAGAAGCAGAGGCTCAGGTAACTCTGTCTCACAGATTGTCATGCACAGCAACTGTTCTACAGAAGAAGCACAAGTTCAGGTAACTCGTCTCACAGAACGTCATGCACAGCAACTGCAGATCAGAAGAAGAAGCAGAAGCTCAAATAACTCTATTTGAGAGAATGTCATGAAGACTGTGTCTCACAGAATGTTATGCACAGCAACTGCAGATCAGAAGAAGAAGCAGAAGCTCAAATAACTCTATTTGAGAGAATGTCATGAAGACTCTGTCTCACAGAATGTTATGCACAGCAACTGCAGATCAGAAGAAGAAGCAGAAGCTCAAATAACTCTATTTGGGAGAATGTCATGCACAATGAATGCCAAAACAAAAATAAGTCTTTCAACATTTTGTCTTCATAGTTGTTAGTAGCTCTTATAGTCGTTGCAGGCATATGAGAGAGCGTTTCAGTGTTATCATGGACATTCAGATTCCTTATAGTTGTCTGCAATCACAAGCATAAGTAGAATACTCTTTCAGTCAGTATATATGAACCAGATTGGATTCAGGTGGATGACAAAGAAAACTTCAAATCAAAGGCTTCCTCTTACCAATTAAACCGTTGGATTGCTTACAATAATCAATAGCACTCTGAAGGTCTTCGCTGCAGAAGCTTGGAGAAGAATTCGTGGAGGGCAGGCAGCTTTGAGCACCAAAGTGGCTGAAACCCCCTATGATTTGTCTTCCTGGTTCATCTGCAATAGAGGGCCATACACACCCCTCATCCATTTTTAGCTGCTGATCACTAACATGTGCATCATCATGCCTCTGAGAAGAGATTCTGCGCTTCACTAGCCTCACATACTTCTGCACAATATGTTTAGCACTAGTACTAATATTGCTGTTTTTAAATGAATAATCCGGGTTTTGCTTAGTGCTGTGACCCGCTGTTAAAAATGGCAGAGAAGCAGTATTCATGGACTGGAATTTCACCATGAATCTAAAAGGCTTTGCAATGGGAGGAGGAGGAAGAGAAAGAGAATAATCAAAATCATCCATGCCCACTTTTGAAAACTTGCTCAATCCAAACATAGGAACCTTCACCTTCATTTTGCTCGCAGATTTAACCATGGACTGGAAGTCGGTCTTCTCCTCAGTTTCAGCGGACCTGCACCTTGACTCCTTGCAGCAACCGGATGTCTGGTTCGAGTCCCTGGAACCCGAAGAATATGTTGCAGAGTCCTTTGTGTCACCTTCAAGTTCTTTGCGCGAGGATAGATTTCTGACCATCTCTAAACGTAGGGGTAGATGAAGTGGTAGCAGCTGGCCTCTATAAAACAAATCATCTGCAGGGGAAACATTACCAACATACCCTGTTATATTGGGCTTATTAGTAGAAGAAACTGAGACATTGAATTCAAATTCTTCGGATTCTGCCTCAAGTTGGCTGTCGTTTCCATTGCAGGGAAGAGTCAAGTCCATATCAAAATAAGGTCCATTATCACATTCAAAGAAACTGAACGTGAAACTATCACCAGTGTCAGTGCGCTCCTTATCCATTGGAGAGTCTTCTCCTCTATGATTAACCATAGAAAATCATCACCGCTGAGTAGAATTGGCTTCTGGGGCTCCAGAAAATGTATTTATTTGCTAGCTAAGATCTAACACTGACTTGTGGGTGTTCGAAATATTGCAGCTATCGGTTGAAGGGTTTTCTAAATTTGCAGTTCTGGCTCGTAAGAGTTCAAGAAAATTGGTAGATGCAGAGCTTAAAATGGTATGGAGGAGGACGGTCAATGTGTGCTTGCAAAGTTGAGTTGATGCTAATTGAGTGGAGAGTTTAGTGGGAGAAGTGATGGTGGCGTGAAAGAAGCATTGAAAGTATGGGAAAGCAACGAAAATTGGCAGATGCACGGCCCAAAATGGAATGGAGGAGGCCTGGCAATGTGTTTTTGCAGAGTGGGAGGCAATGCTAATTGGGTGGGGAATTGAGTGGAAGAAGGATATTGGCGTGAAGGAGAGCGCCTGAAAGTGTGGGAGAGGAACGTGTGAATAAGAAAAAATCATCAACAGAGAGCAGGCGTGGGGTCCGTGGGAGATGGCTCAAAAAATCACAGTAATAGTGATTAAACAAATTATTAGAATGGTCTTCATGAGTGTAGATTGGTTATTTGGTTTTTGTGAAGTATTGTTCTTATTTAGTCCTGGATTAGGTGATTTTAGATGAGTAGTTAGTTTGTGTGGGTTTAGTGTTATTTATATTTATATTACTAATGTGAGGGTTGTAGTTACATGGAGGGATAATTTTTTTAAGTGGATTTTAAGTTTCATTTAATCTTATATCATTACATAAATAAGTAAATTGTTCTTCCATCTATTGTTGAAGTTTAGCCGTAGTTCAGGTTTAGTTTAACTGGAAAAGGAAAACAAAATGGGCCTCCTCTACTTAAGTGGAGGAATTGCCCCAATGGTCAAAAGTAGTGGGAATCTGGCCAAAAAGATTTCAAGTAGCTCAAGGTTAGTTTAAGTGGAAAAGGAAGACAAAATGGCATCCTCTACCTAGGCGGAAGAATTGCCCAGATGGTTAAAAGTGGTTAAATATGGCCAAACAAATTTCAAAAAATCTATAGCCGTAGCAGTTTTTGAATCATACTTTTTTATGGTGGAAATGGATTCCGCACCCTCAAGAACTTTTGGGGCACTTTGGGTAACCTAGATTTTCAAAAATCTCGGCTCAATTTTCCATGATGTTCAAAGCAAATTTGCAGACAAATTAAACTAGGCAACAAAATGTACTCAAATTTATAAATAAAAAGCGTCCAAACTCAACCTATAACTAATCCTAATTTATACTCAACTAAATTTGAAAATAAAATAAAATAAAATAAAATTGCATAACATTTATATTCAACATTATAAACAAGCAACTTTCTTCCCCAGCAAAAAACTATAAATAAAATTCAACTTTTAGACCTTATTTCCTGGCACACGTTTTGATTGCAATTGGTTCAATTTTACGGTTAGTTAATTTTTAATAGTCACAGTCTTTACCTTGGTTTATATTTAAATTTATTTTCAAAAAATTATATTTATAAATAATTATATTTTATTTATTAAATAAATTTAAGTTATATTCTAATCTAAAGAATCTTGAATATGGAGTTAGCCTATCGTATATTTGATTTATCAATGATGCGTGTCGTTTAGGTCGAAGATATAGTTATCTAATTTATTTAAAATATTTGGATAGTTTTATTTTGGAAGTTTGGATAAATTGGTATAATTTAGCAGATAAATGTTTCTCGGAATAATTTAAGATTAATTAAGATTTGGTGACGTTTTTGACCCAACCAATGTGGTTCATCCTCAAAATAAAACATGGTACAACCTTATATATATATATATATATATAGAATTAGTAGAGTATTATATTTCAATCTAATATCTTGGAAAATCTAATGTTTAATAAAAAATATATTTTTTATTTGTTTAATAAAATATATATGTTATAAAATTTTAAATATATATTTAAATGGGCATAATTTTAAGTTTATATTAATAGATGTTTATTTTGAAATTCAAACTTTAAATTATATATTTTTTAATAATAAATATTATATTTCTGAGTTTAGATTTCTCTTATCCATAATGTTTAGAAGATAATTTTTTGGAGAGATATGATGAACCATACTAAAGTGTTCGAAAAATTAGCTCCAAGAAAATATTCCACGTGATCTCTGGGAAAAAATTATCTTCTTTTTTTTTCTGCTGAAAAAACCTCAAAAATTTATTGAGTATAACAGAAAAAGACGGGGAAACCCGTGCATTACAGCCCCACTGTGGGCACCAGAAAAGAAATCAGCTCAACATGTAATGGAGCCTTTCTGCATCAAACTGTAAGGAAAAAAGAGACATAATATGCCCACCTCCCTGATGAAGGTAATAACCAAAAAAAAACAAAACCTGTTCTGAAAACATCTGATAAGAAACAGCTGTTCGGCCTCCCTAAGAGAGGAAAATCCGCCACGCAGGGCTAAAAACAGCAGTAATAAATAGGCTGGGGTCTCCTTCGGAGAAGGAAAACAACCCCAAATATGCACTGAATAAACCATAATAAAGTCAAGTTTGTAGAAAGGAACAGTATGTCCGTCATCTGGCACAGGAAATGAAAATATACACAGTTTTTACAGTGAAAGCAAATATATATACATGATAATAATACCGCTGACAAAATTGACAAAAAATGGAAATGGATCCCGAAAATCAATGATGCTGAATGTATGGGGGCATATCAGATCTATGAATCTGCCCCTGCATATTTTCTTCTATACTCCAGCAGCCCAAATTCTGTTGTAAACCAGCCTTAGATAACTGGTCTGCCTCCTCGTTTCGGTCCCTGTAAATATGATAAAGCAAAAACCTGTTAAAGAAAGATTTTAGGATCATGATTTCCTCAACAATATTCTTCAGAATCTGGTTTTGACAAATAGCTTTTCCGTTTATCCAGTTGACAACATTTAATGAGTCCCCGAAGATCTGTATAGAATTTATATTTCTGTGTTGAAGCCAGCAAAGTAGAAAGCGTAAGGCCGATAGCTCTGCAAAGTTGTTTGTGCCGGAACCCAGCCCAACAGAGGCTTTTAAAGTATGATCTGGTTTGATGAAAATACAAATGCCTGCACCTGCCTTATTATTTTGAGAAGCCCCATCGAAGTATCCAATAGGAATCCCCTCCTGAATTATAATATGACTTTGATTTAATTTGGGAGCAGAAACCTCAGGAGGAGGCAGAGAATTGTAAATTACTGTAACATTTATGGCCGTGGTTGTTGGGGGAGTGTCTTTGTCATGAAATAGACTTTTATTTCTGGACAGCCAGACACCCCAAGCAAAAATAAGAGGCAAATTCCTCATGTTCCCTTCTGGAAAAGAGTGCCACCATTTCGACCATGAGGTCTCCATAGAATCGACCCCCCAAAGTGCATTGATTTTGAGGAGACGCATGGTCTCCAGCCAGATCTTCTTGGTGACAGGACAGTAAATGAAGAGATGGGAAATAGATTCTTCAGATAATTTACATAGTGGACATCTTCCAGGTCCAATCATGAATCTAGCTTGAAGTATGTCCCAGGTGGGGACCTTCCTTTTCAGAATACACCAAAAAAAGAGCCTCGCCTTAGCTGGACATTTAAGTTTCCAAATATCTTTTGCCCACCAGCCCGGACGCTCCCAGCCTTTCTTGCTCATGAGGAAGTTGTATCCCTCCTTTGGAGAGTATGTCCCAGATTTGCTATGAGCCCACAACAAGATATCTGGTTCATCTTTTATCCTGACATTGGATCTTTGGAGTTCTTGAATGTAGCCCTCCCATTCAGTTTGCCATCTGACATTTAATCCTAGATCCCCCAAAGTCTTCCAGGGCTGACCCCAGATGGTAGACTGCCCTACTCTTTCCACCTGATTTAAAGTCTGGATACCTTTTGAGTCAAGGTGTCTAAGAAATCCCGGGGATAAAGCAAATGCTTCATTGCATCCAACCCAAGGATCTCTTCCAATTCTGATCTGACTTCCATCACCTACTTTCCAGGCCAATCCTTGTTCAATAACTGAGAAAGCCTCCACCGTTGCCTTCCAGATAGCAGAAGAAGATTGTCCTTTCTTGTTTTGGCTATGAATCCATTCATCGATTGGTAGAGGGTCAATGTACTTCCTTTTAACCACTTTAGTCCACAGGTTTTCCGTAGAAATAAGGCGCCATCCAGATTTTGCAGCTAGAGAAATGTTGAAATCTGGAGATCTTTTTAATCCCCAACCGCCCCATTCTTTTGGTCTGGCCACTTTATCCCAAGCAACCCATGGCAGCCCGGAGGATTCCTTTGAACCCGCCCACAGAAATCTACAGCAAATTCTACGAATTTTCTCCATCACACCTTTTGGAATCCAAGTCAAGGCCGCCCAGTAAACTGGGATAGCAGACAAGACCGATTTTATCAAGATCAATCTGCCAGCTCTAGACAACCATCTAAAACTCCAATGGGAAGTTCTAGATTCAATCTTAGCTATAAGCCAGTTCCAATCTGCTTTCCTGTACACAGCAGGTTTGAGCCAAAAACCCAAATATTTGAAAGGGACCTCCAGAGGTTGGGAAGGGAAAGGAAATAAATTTGACAGTCTATCTCTTTCTCTTCTATCAAATTCTGAGAGACAGGCTTGGGATTTTCCAGTGTTTATTTGCATACCTGTGGCTTTTATGAAAAGATCAAAGATACATTTGAATTCCTTTAATTCATTTTGACTGCCATTAGTAAAAATCAATATATCATCGACAAAAAGCAAATGAGTGATATATAGATTAATAGCTACCTCGATGCCTTTGACCTTACCCTCATTTCTAGCTTTGTGGATCAAACGGCTCAATCCTTCCGCCACCAGAAGGAACAAAAGAGGAGAGAGAGGACACCCTTGTCTGAGGCCTCTCTGACTGTTGAAAAAGGAAGAGGCAGCTCCATTGACCAAAACAGCAAAACTGACGTTTGTTATACAACCCATGATCCAACTGACAAAAGGGTAGCTGAAACCAATGTGGGTTAACAACATCCTTAGGTAGAGCCAATTAATCCGATCATAAGCTTTAGAAAGGTCTATTTTTAGGACAGCGCCCTTCAATTTCTTCACTTTTATACTATGAGTCACCTCTTGTGCAACCCCAATGGCTTCGTGAATCTGTCTTCCATTTAAAAATCCAAATTGTTCCATTGAAATACATTTGGATAAGATCGGACCAATTCTGAGAGCTATAACCTTAGAAATGATCTTATAGATACAGTTACACAAAGAAATAGGTCTAAACTCTTCAAAACTCTCCGGATCATCCTTCTTTGGGATAAGAGCAATAAAGGTTGAATTAAAAGGACTATAAATTACCCCTTTCTGTTTTGATTCTTCAACAACTTCTGTTATCTCTGCTCCAATTTTTTCAAAGAAATGGAGGAAAAGTTCAACCGTCCAGCCATCAGGCCCAGGACTTTTGTCCTTGCCCAAAAGCTTCATGGCCGCTTCAACCTCCTCCTTAGAAACCGGAGTTAAGAGATCTTCAGCTTCTTCTTCCTCGACAAATCTGGGAAAACTTTGCACAGTTCTGAAGACTTCAGTAATAGATGCCTCTCTTTGCTCTGAGAAAATGTTTTGAAAATGTCTTTTACCCAGGTCAGAGAGCTCATGAAAAGTGCTGACATCTCTCCCTTCCTCATCTTTTAGACTCCAAATTGTGTTAGCAGATTTCCTGCCTTTAGCAAAATTATGGAAGAATCTAGTGTTTTCATCCCCGGCTTTAAGCCAAATGGCCCTGCTTTTGATCCTCCATTCTTCTTCCTTTTCCAGCAGTATTTTATTTTGTTGTTTCTCCAAAGATAGAATTCTGTCCTTTGTGACTTGTAAGGAATATCCATCAGTCTCCATATTTTCCAAATGTTTTAGTTCCTCTCTGATACTGGACAAATCCTCAGATTGTTTTAACTTTTTAACCTTTGCCCAGGAGATAGTAGCTTTCTTGAGCCTCTTCAAATTCTCCATAAACAGAAAGCTTTTGTCCAAACCGATATTTTGATCCGGATGTATCCAAGTATCGTTGAACAGTTTACAAAAAGAGGCATCTTGAAGCCAAGCAGGATTAAACTTGAAAGGGGCCGGGGGTTTTTGAGGAGGATTAGTTAAATCCAAGAAGATCGGAAAATGGTCCGAGTTCCCAGTCTCCTCGACCCACTGTCTGATCAAAGGAATCCTAAGGAGAAGATGTTCCGAGACCAGAAAACGGTCGAGTCTTTTTGCAATCCGGTCACCCCCCACTCTTCTATTCCTCCAGGTAGGCTTTAGTTTAACCGGTGCAGGGTCGACAAAGTTTTTCTCTAAAAGAAGGTTGTGAAAGAAATCAGCAGAGGGGTCTTCCCTAGCAGAAGGACCCCAAGCTTCATTCCTCCCAAGAGAGAAATTTAGATCACCTCCCAGGATCATCATCGGAGTGTTCATCACTGACTTTGACATTAAATTTTCCCAATAATGGACCCTGTTTTGACAAGGCCCATAGATATTTACAAAGGTTATGGGAAACGGAAAATCCGGGGATAAAACCTCCATCCCCATGGCATTTTTCATACCCCAATAATTGAGGATCTTAACCCGACGATCTTTTATACCAATAGCAAGACCCCCCGAGTGACCAGAGGCATCCAAAGCCGTGAAAGCCCAACCCGGAAGGAGAGAATTTAGCATGGATTCGATCTCAGATGCCTTCCCCAAGGTTTCTTGAAGAAAGATGACGTCAAGAATTGAGTTTGTGACCCAATCCTTCAAGGCCAGTTTTTTAGGTTTATTGGCCAAACCCCTACAGTTCCAGGATGTCAAAATCATTTTTTAACTTCTTCAAAGGGCTGGGCTGCTCTAAGGACCCCCTGAATGGAGAATTGTTTGCCATCTGCAACATCCAGTTTTGCTTTCATTTTCGCCTTGGACATGTGTGATTTCCGCCCTCTCTTATTTTTTTTTTTGTTTTCCTGTGGGTGTAACATACCCAGTCCGCCAGTGGAAACATGGTCATCCAACTTCCCACCCAAAGACCGCAAATTGTAGGGGCATTGGGAACGAGGAGCAGTAGTTTGTAGTGTAGGCCAAGTTTTGTCACAGTTTAGATCCAGAGACGGAAAGGAGCTGGCTATGATTTCAATATTATCAAAATTTTGATTTAATTCTTTAACAGTAAACATATCCTGTTTGATTTGATTTACAGAGATATGTTCATGTAAAGGAAATGGCATAGGATCTATTTGCATACCCGCAACTTCGCCAACAGAAATTTGTTGTGAATCCATGACCTGATCGACAGTTGCTTCAGCGTCCCCGTATTCCTTTGGTTTGTCCTTCTCTGTAAGCCGCGGACTTTGCTCCTTTTCCTTCGCATCTGACTGACGATGAATATCTTCCTCCTCGAAAGGCTGCCCACGATCCTCTGTTTCCATATCCCTGTGATCGGGGGAATCCGGCAAATTTTGCCTTGTCTGTTCCTGAAGGATTTCCGGTCCATTCCCACGATGAGAACTTTTAAAATGCCTCCTTCTTCTCGTCTGTGGGCAAGCCTTAGCCATATGCCCATGATCATGGCAGCGATGACATCTAAAAGGTAAGTATTCGTAATCAAGGATTTGTTCATAAGTATAATCCTGAAACAAGAGATTGATTTTCTTATCCAAACGACCACTCAGGTTTAGCATGACCAAAATTCGGGCTATAGCTCTATTTTTTGTCTTTAGGAAAGTCATATCTGCCTGCAAAAAGCCTCCCAATCTGTCCCCAATAGTCCTGAAAACCTCCTCTGTCCATAGGAAAGATGGTAAACCCGGTGCACGGACCCATACTGGGAAGACATCGGTTTTCTCCTTGATGGCATCAAACAGAGGAGACCATCTTTTGAGCAACAGAGGAACGTTTCCTATATGCCAAATTTGCTGAAGAACCCAATCTGCCGATCCTTTATCTTCAAACCTAAATTGGAACCAGCCCTTTGCCAGAACAAGGGCTTCGAATTTGATAGGGCTTTCCTTTCTGAAAGATTTTGCACCCCATTCATGCAAAAAATCAGAGGAGAATTTCTTCCCTCGAGCTCTGCCAACCAAAGTGCATTCTGCCACAGTTATGGCTTCCATCATTGATACCTCCATACCAAGAACCAGGTTGTCGACGACCTCCAGGGCATCAATAGGTCTTTGAGGTTTCCGTTTTGCCCCCTTTAGGCCGGCCCTCTCTGTCTGTTCTCTTGTCTCATCCCGAATATCTGTGCTACCCGAAATTAAAAGAGATGGAAAATCCTGTGAATCCGTTTCCTGTGGAAGCTGGTTTGGCACCACAGCCCCCAAGACCCCCTTATCAGTATGGGAAATATTTACCTCCGCAGAGATTTCTGATTTTTTCTCCCCCACAGAAAACTCCCCACACACGATTTCAGAGGACCCCTTAAGGTTTTGTCCATTACCTGGTAGAGAAACCCTCGAGGCTGTGTGAACCCCGACTGATGCCTTGTCCAAAATTATTCCTGCCGATAAGCTTTGCATAAAGCAGCCTTCAGAACCCTTAGTGTTTGTAGATCCTTCGAAGGGCTTTGGATCCGACGGCATCCGAGGACCATTAACTCCAGTAGAAACCGCAGCATTTTCTGATAATAAGTTGTTCAAAGAACCAGAGTGCGGCGACCAGAATCCCGGCTTCTTGCTAACTGACAAAGGTATGGGTGGTTCTTGGTTTGAGACTTCCTCCAAACCCGGGTTGCCAAAATCCCCAAAATAGTGTTCCACATTTTGCTTAGTTATGTCCTTACCCCACATTGATAATAAGTCTTCCACCTCGGGGTCCAAAGCCAGAATTTCCGCGGAGTTTACCATGGTTACTGCAACCCAGGAGAGGATCTGGCAGAGGGGTCAGAGTGGATAATGTCGCGGCAGTTTCCGGGAAAACCACGCGGAGGAAAAACCAGCATTCTAAAAGAGCCCTATCACCAAACCCTCCTAAAAAACGCTTCTCAGTAAAACCGATAGATGAGATGAGAAAAACCAACCTTTTTTTTTATGAAACGGAACTGCCAGTCACGGAGAAAACGTGGTGTGTTTCCCACCACCGAGAAGACCTGTGCCGCGTAGTTAACCAAGGCCTATGTGCAGAGCCACCCTGGTCAAAGTTTGTGGATACCTAACCCTAAACCGCGACATCCAATTTAATAGTTAGTTAAGGGGTATTAACTATTTAATAAATACATAGAAAATATAAATATTAGAATAAAACGTATAACTATCTATTTACAGATGTATAAATAACTATTTATATATATATATAATATATATTATATATATATATATTTTATATAATATATTATTATTTTTAAATATATATATAAATTTACATTGGTTGTTAAGTTAAGTTCAAGTTAAGAAAAAATAAATAAATAAATAAATAATTTAATTATCATTTAAACTAACTGTATAAATGAATATACTAAGGATAAAACTACCTTAATAAAATTATATATATATATATATTATATATATATATTAATTATATATATATATATTAATATAATATATATATATATATATAATTAATTAATTGAGATAGTAGTTAGATATAAGGGCATTAAAAGTATAAAAATATTAAAAAGCCAATGGCGGGACAGAATAAAATATTTTAACTAATGAGATAAAATAATTGTAAATGCTAAATTAACTTAATAATATAATAACCTAATAGATGAGTCAAGAAACGACGAGAGGGGAGGGGGGAGGGGTGGAAAGGAAGAAAGCGACTAGGAAGAGAGAGCTGGGACCCAACACCTACTGATTTTCCAGCCATCATCTCTATTGAGATTGCTCGACCTCTTTTCAATCTCAAGAGCTTCCCTAAATTTCCGATGATGGAACTGCGAAACTCTAGCAATGACACTAGCCTCCTCAATACAAACATGATGATTGGTTTTTTCCGCATGCTCAGAGAAAGAAGAAGACTTTGATCTCCTATGCTTAAGGTCAGCTGCGTGTTCACTAATCCTTTGACTGATGGAGTGACCCATCTCACCAATATAGGGGGTCCCACAAGAACAAGGGATAATATACACCCCTTTCATATCTTTAGGGTCGATAGGATCCTTTGCTGATCTGAGGGACATACGAATGGTGTTAAGGGGCCTAAAGGTTATAGGGACACTATGCATCTTGTGAATCCTTGCAATCTTATCAGTGATCCCCTAAACAAACAGAAGATGGACACCTGGAATCCGCTCCTTCGGTTCCCTTTTAGCAAGATAATTATTGACAGCTTTTAGGAAAGCCTTCTGACCCACGTATCTACTATAACCATTCTCAACAAAGACATTAAGGAGATGGGATTTTTCTTTCTCAAAACTCCTTTTCTCTGATATCCGATATCCTTGCCGTAAATCCTGCTTTCTATTGATGAGGGTGAGGTGGTTTAGCCTTAGGATGCCTTGGTTATTTTGGTTTGAGTCCCATATTCATGCTTCGAATATAGCACGAGGGTTTTTAGATGAAGAGAGATTTGGCTTATCCAATCTATGGTCAGGTGGAACTTGGTAGTCCCATACTGGGTTGGATTTTGCATTCATTAATAAAAGGTTCTTTCCTTGGTATCTTATGTGTAAGTGTACTGGTTTATATGTGGATTTGATGGATAATGTATCCTTGATATTTCTGTTGTTATTATGCTGGTTATAAGCATGTATTATGACAATGACGATGTATGGCTCTCCTCATGTTTTGATTTGTAAATGAACAAACAATGTATCTATGACCTAATAGATGATAACGCAGCTAATGAAATAAGGAAACAATGCTTTTTAGCGATTCTCTGATAAGTATGAGACCCATATGCTCAGATCTGTTGTTTAAACCCATAGATTACATATTTGTTTGTGACATGTTTGACAACATGCATTTCATGGCTAGTAGGAGTCTAGTCAAGTCCTTGTTCAAGTAATTTCATTTCTATCATTATTTTGTTGTTATCTTTCAGTTCCAAAAGTGTGATGGAGTTCTAGGCAGTGACTTGGGATCTAGGACTGAAAAAGTGGCACACATGCCAGAGTCATGGGCATAGGATTGGGGAGAAATTCCCCAGACGCACCCATGCCTTGATGTGGGAGTGACTAGAGCCTCCCAGAAATACCCTTATCCATATCAAGGGAGCATCCAGGGGTTTAATGGTCTAAAAACTCAGTGGGACCCAAGGACTAGTCATGGGGATGACTGAGAAGGCTTTTGGGAGTCTTGTAGTAGGTATAGAAGGTTTGTGTTGCGGGATTTTGTGGATTCCACTTCCTTAAAGTCACCTAGGAGGTTGAATCCCATTATAGTGGCATCTCATTGCATATTTACCCTGGTTGGATGGTTACTTGGATAGATTTGGAATGAGGGTGTTACAATGCAAGAATATGCAAAACACCAGGAAGTATTCTAATCCTTCCACCTTGCAACTTCAACTTGACTTTTTTTGCGTCTGATGATTCTAGACTTTCTATCATCCCCTAAGAAGACATCACCACCATCATATTTCTCATACTTGAAGAACCACTCTCTATGGGGAGTGAAGTGAAAGGATGCACTTGAGTCAATCAACCATGCCTCATGCTTTACATGTGTACTTGAAGAAGAAGCCAAGTACACATCCCCACCTACATCTGAGGTGGTTTTTGCCTTTACAAAAGGATCATCATCAGATGCCTTTCCTTTCTCAGGAGATTTAAATCTACAGTCCTTTTTGTAGTGCCATTCCTTTATGCATTTCCAACATATGTTTACAGGTTTTCCTGGAGATTTCGATCTCCTTCTAGATTTAGATCTCCCACTCGAGGACTTATTTTTATTATTGTTATAGGATCATCCTTGTACAAACAAGGAATCTCCATTCTAGCTTTCCATATTTTCCCATCTCATCTCCTCCAATAGCAAGGATGAGACTGTTTCATCAAACTTCAAGGTAGTTGTATTTCTACCTATTGCAACAACCAGACTATCCCATGAATATTGTAGAGAACACAAAAAACTTATGCACTTATCTTCATCTAAATTTTTTATATCAATAGATAACAACTGACTTACCACAATATTAAAGGTGTTTAGATGCTCTGTCACTGAGTCTCCATCCTTCATCCTCAAGTTATACAACTTTTTCCGTAGGAACAATTTGTTCACCACAAACTTAGATTGGTAAAAAGTCCCTAACTTTACCCACAAATCATTCATCGTAGATTCCCCTGATACATTCAATGATAATGAATCTGAGATACATAACTGTATTGTGCTCTTTGCGTTCTGATCTAGATTTTCCTAGTCTTCTGTTGACATTGTCGTTGGTTTAGTACCTAGATCTACCATGATCAATTGATCTTTACCCACCAATAGATCCTCCATATTAAGCTTCCACAACTCAAAACTCTAACCATTAAATTTATCGATCTCTATCTTTCCACTGCTTTCCATCTTCTTTCAACACAAGAATTGATCCCGTAAATCTCCCATTGGATAGGGTCTACCATAGGCCAGAGCAAAACGCCTCAACAATAAAGGCGTCCGCTTGAATCCGAAAAAACTTTGATACCAAATGTAGGTTTTAACCCTATACAACAATTACCTACAAACAAATTCTTAAAAGCATAAAATATACAATGGTGAGAACATAAAACAAATGTAAAAATATTTTCCCTTAGATCCCAAAACCAAGGCTACTAGATTGATGTTTCATTATATTCCATTCAATGTTACAATACCCCATCCATTCATAAACCCCAATCCATCAATCCCAGATTAGAACATAACCGTAGTTCCCTTGACTTGATCTACAAAATACCATGGGAAGAAAACCATCATGCCCAATACCATGTGAAAAACCCATGCAAAAAACCATGGGTAGGTCTACCCACCATATTTGGGTCTGCCCCCAATCCTTGGGTACACCCCCAATCCTTGGGTACACCCCCAATCCTTGGGTCCACATATATATAGGAAAACAAAATTCTTGGGGCACTGCCCTGGACCCCCCGCACCCTGTGCGTACGACTAGTCATGGAAAGAATATAACACACACCCAACAATTCTTACCCAGCAGGGGAATCTGGTGGCATATCATAGTGAGACACTTTCATACACAATATGAAAGTATCCCACCTATGATAAAGAGATTTATTCCATTGTGCACCCCTGCTGACAATGGAAGCATTACATTCTAGGGAAGGAAATGGTCATCCACAAAAACCACTGACCCCTGTAGTTCATAAAGACACAAGGAAAGTTGCAGAATGATCACCATCAGAAATGGTCTACATACTTGCAATAGTTCCATTTTAACATTAAGTAAAAGAAGGGCAACACCAATAATGTTGTAGATTGCCTCAATCGACAATCAATCATTACACTGACCATGGTGATCGACTCTTGTTAACATGATTATTGTCTAGGTAAATCCTCTCTGCAGATAGAGACGATCCCTCTAGCCGAATGAGTGGGACTAGAAACCTACGTGACAATCTACTAGACACATTCCTAAGTTACAATTGAAAAGAGAGATGAAGAAGATGGCCTACCTCGTTCTGATGCTATTAAGCCATCCTTTGTTGAAGATCTTGAATCACTTGAATCATGGGCTCGTTCCTATTGCTCACAGCGTTTATGCACCTACACAAGAGATCAAGACACAAAAATTCATGCAAATACCAATAACATATTCAAAAGAAACCTACTTAACTGATCAAGGAATGTGAAGATAGATGATACATAAGCATACAAATCAATGGAAAATGAACCAACAATTGTATATTAATAGAAAATAAGGGGAAGCATACAAGCAAGCCTTGATGTTGATATGCTATCCTTGAATGAATTTCCAAGTCCAAGTTAAGCTATCCAAGCACTCCTTCTCCAAACCAAATGAGTAGCATATAGGCACAATCTTAATATAAGGGTGCAAATAGACATAGACCAACCATTTGGGAATGTGAGAGGATGAATACATAGGTTGGGAAAGGGTGTTAGGATCTCTCCAAAGATAGGAGTAGGCCCTCATCTCAAGGAGGTAGCTCATAAAGATAATACCAAGAGGCCAAGTTAGGAGAACTCGACCTCATCTACGCCGAACAACCTCCAACTCACCTCTCTAGAAGCTTCTAGATCACAAAGCTTCTCATCCTCTTTGGGAAAATTTCCTTTTTAGGATCATTACGGGTATACAAGTAAACAAAGCGATGCCATCGTGGGTCGAGTATAATAAGACATGCGACCATCATGGTTTTTAGTCTCATAAGAGTGATGATACTCAAATTAGGGTTTAAGAGCTATTTCCTTTAGGGGAAGCTCAAGGCATTTTCCAATCAATGTCTTAGGGAGGATCTGAGCTGCATATATGAATGAGTACACTACATAATGTTATGATTCAAGCAATTTGGGGTATGTCATAGGGAAGTGAAGGAGCTATGAAAAAATATTGTGTAACAGATGCCCCCTAAAGCATGAAGGTAGAACAGTGAGCGATGGCTGAGATGCTTTACAAACTTTTACAAGGGCGAGGAAAAACGCTGTCAGGAGACCTACAAATCAAGGACGCATATACATATACATATCTGATATAAAAGCATGAATCCATGGTATGGACGCAAACATCCAGATGATAAGGACTATATGAAAGGATCCATGGTATGGGTGCAGCCATCCGAATGAGAAGGATCATCTGTAAATCTAAGATCTGAGGTATGGATGCAACCATCCGATATAGAAGGATCATCGTAAATGAAAAGTCCTACAGTATGGTCACAACCATCTATATAGTAGAAACATGTGTACAATCATGAATAACACATAACTCCATGCAACCTAAGTCATATCATACAAGACTCAGGGTCTTGCGCTCCATCCCAACCTGATCAAAGTACGAATCCTAACATGCGAATGAATGTGTCGAAGTCGAACATGCTAGAAAACCACCTAATTACTGGCCAATGATGTGGACTATTAACAGGCACAAGAGAAACTACCAATAATGACAATGGCTCTCAAGGTGTGAAAATACAATCCATGAATGTGAAATGAAACTAAAGTCAAACACTCTTGGAATCATCCGATCGAAGGCCAATGACGAAAACCTGTTGTCGAATGTGAAGAACTTGCTAGCAAGGCATGCAAGCTCTAAGGTACTAAAAGGGAGTTTCTAAGTCATCTTCCAAGATAATGAGCTGAAGTTGAAAGGAATTGACCCGTCAAAGGAGGGTCATGATGAATTCCCCATCATCGACATGAAACAAGGAATAAAATGCAATGAAATGAATAAGATCCAAGACTGTAACAATGAGTAAGACAATGTATAGGTAAATAATTGCAGATAGGACTTCTCTTGAACACTGGCAACACGACTCTGGAGTGCGGCAGTGTTTGACTCAACATAGGACTAAATATCATGATGAAAAAAATATAATAGTCAGATGAGAGGCAAAAACGGATCACCTAAACCTGGGAGGACAAGTGAATGAGTGAGGATATCCCAAACCCGACACAAAAACAACAGAGTGTCAGGTTCAAGAGCGACATGCTGCCTATAAAAAGGATGTTTCATTTTCATTTTTCCCTGCTATTTCTAGTGAGTACCCCAAGCTTGAAGGGAATAACATATGCTTGTCATGTAAGTTCATTCTTCGAATGAATCCATCCTAGTAAGTTTTACGAGTCCTAGGAAGGAGAAAATCAGTCTCATCATGGTGACGAATCTTTGGTTGTAAAATTTTAATGAGTCCGATGTAAGAATAACTTAGTATCTTTTTCACATTTAGAGAGTTTGAAAAAGACACGAAAAAGAAAACTCCATCATATCCCTTTTCATAATTTGTCTCTCGAACACAAAAAGGTAGAAAACAATATTTGAAAGAACCTCTTGACCATGTCAACCAAAGTGTACCTTTTTTGTAAATAGTCAATCTCAGCCCGAAAAAAGGTGTAAACATATACTAATGTTATAGATCCATTTGGGCACATCAACCCCAACTTACAGATCAGTAATATTAGGGCCCTTCAAACCCTAATTCAGTTGTTACATGCCCTAAAAGAAGTCAACCATTAGAATGCCTCCTTCCCAAGAGATTCCATGACTGAAATCATCCAAAAACTGCCTTTAAGAAGATCAGCGCAGGCAAGCCTTTATCAGGGTGCACTGCAGTGCAGTCCAGTACACTGCCAGGGTGCATTGTAGCGTACTTGAGCCCTCTTTGGCCTGCACTAGGTGAATTTGAGCGAAATTTCATTGGAGTTTGGGAATATTCTTATCCATTGGATGCATCTAGAAGCTTCCCAAGTTTATCCACTCCTTTGGGCTCGAAAGTGGATGAGGAAGGGAGTTAAGGAATGCCAATCCCTTTATCCCTTCCTCCATGGAGCTACATTCTTAGTTTGGGAGGGCTTTCATTATCACCATTTATGGCATAACTTCCTTCATTCACCTATAAAAAGACCACTCATCTAAGTGATCAGTGGCTGGAAATCATTGAATTATAGGGAGACGCTATTAGTATGAGACTTGAGTTGGTTTCAAGTGTTGTAATGATGTCAAAATGTATTTCTTGTTATGAGGAGAGGATGGGATTAAACTGGAGGAGTGGCATTGAATCAAGCAAATTGGGTTGTAACTCTTCCTTTTACTAATAAAGTGTTCAAGGCTTTTTCCATATGTTTGTATTGTTCATTGATGCTTTCATATGTGTATTATGTACTTGATTCCATTCTGTTTAATCAATAAATCATTATCATATGCTTTGATCGTTTTTTGTCTTCTGTCTGTGTGCAGGTACTTTTCAAGCAGATTAAGTACGGAAAGGCGTGATAGAATTGGTCAAGGGAGATAAGGAGTAAGCGAAAGCTTCAGGTAGGCTTCTTTATGGTCTTATTTAATCTATTGGTTATAGAAAAGTAGAGAATGCTTTGCACTGTTGTTCTAGACTTAGCTACTAGTCTAGGGGTTTAAGCATTTATCCGTAGACACTAAAATTTCCCAAAAAAACTGAGACGGTGTCAATTCATTTAATTTAACGACTTTGAAATGACAAGTACTCGACGATCTTTTCGTTTTTCGAGAGTCAGAAAAGAACTTAAAGATGACTCTAGGGGGGTTCCTTTTTTCGTTTATTTTTAACAAGTTTGAAAAGGAGATAAAATAAAAAATTGTTTGAATTAGTCACTTGTTCACCAAAAATTACCTGTAACTACACAAGGAAATTCACCCATCACTGGTATCAAGAAATAATAAAAAATATTAATAAAATATTGGCAAAAATGAACTCAAAAGTTATAAATAACCCATAAGTAAAAACATTTTTACCATTTCACCAAAGTAAGTTTTGAGAGTGCATTTGTGCCCTATTTTGTTCAATTTTCAAATGACCAGTGTGGGAGATCCAATGCATCATTCCTCAAACCATCTTCAATAGGTAAGAGCTTTGCATGTACTCTTGCAATTCATTGTATTTTTATAACTTTTCATTCAATTTTTGCTTGTAAGTAGGAGGATTTTTGTTTTTAAACCGTGCGGGAGGTCATCGTGTGTTTTCTCATTGGACCCATGCAAAAGGCCCTCGCAATGGCATTGCTTTTAAAATAAAAATAGACGCGATGGTTCCGGGGCAGAATTTTTTGAAGGAAAAACCCTCTTTGAAGAAAAAATTCTCAATTTTGATCCATGAAAATTTTTCTAACTTGTGTTGAATGATGTTTTGCAGGAGATTTATACCACCATGGTGCTAGAATGGAAAGAGTGGGGCCATGAGGCAGAATACCATCAGGCAGCCCAAGATCCCAAATCTATCAATGCTCTGAGGAACTATGGATTGCTTAAGTTCTTCAGAACTACAAGACTAAGAGCTCAAATGGAGCTGCTGCTTAAATTATTTGATCAGCTTATGGGATGTTGACCAAGAACTCTTCATAATGAAAGACCAAGAGCTAATGTTGGAAGAAACAGACATTTCTTTCATCACGAGATTGTTTAGGAGGGGAGAGAGAGTCCAACGTTTTGGATCTCGTCCAGGAGGTGAGAGTACTAGTAGTCTAGTAAGGAGACATTGCCCAGGTTCTGAGATGACCATGGGCAGGAAAGTGAAGATAACAATCACTAATCTTCCCCTGAGAATGATTTTTTTCACCATATCTCACATATCCGACACACAAGCTCTTCACGAAGCCTCACAATCACAATTCCGATATGCAGTATATTGTCTGAATCCCATAATATTCAACTAATGTGGATGACTACTGGATAATATGAAGGTACAACTAACCAAGGGTAAATGAGGGAACCTGGAATAGTTTGGTTTCAGTTCAATACTGGTTACTTTCTTCCTAGAGCGGGTTCCATTGTTTTGGAATCAGTGTGCAGAGGTACTAGATCCTGCCCCCAGGATCTGAGGCTAGTGTGGTGGAGTGAGCTCATGCCTCGACGAGGAGGGGTCCAACAAATGCATTTCCCTCCATATTTTTTCGATTGGCTATGTTGCAAATTACTTGTTGTGGATGATTCTGCTTATGCCAACATAGATTTTAGATGGGATCTACATATACCTCTGCCACCAAAGAATAATGGATTGACGTAGGTAAAACTTGTTTTTGGATTTTTTCAAGTTTTATGAACTTTTGTAAAAGTTTAACTGAGATTTAAATTGTGATAAATGTGCAGATGTTGGACTAGAAATATCGCCTGGAATGTCGCCAATAGCATGGCAAGCAACCCATCAGATAGTAGGCACTGATTATGAGGAAGGGCAGACTCCTTGGTAGAGATGGAGCGCAACCTGGACGTGATTACCTCGGGGATATCAAAGTATGCCACCATAGCTGAGGTGTAATTGCGATGGAAGAGGTACACCATAGGAGTGTGATCAAGACTGTGTCGGTTGTGAGGCCGAGTGATTAGAGCAGTCTCATGCTACCATGAACATTGTGTGGGCTGATAGCCTCTCTAGTTTTTTTTACACATTTTGTAGGATTTGAAAGCCAAGTGTCTTGGAACAATTTATTTTGTGAGATTTTGATGTAAACACTCTGACAGATGTGATATCTCTCTCTCTCTCTCTCTCTATATATATACACACACACACATATGCATGTTTTATTTTCTACTTATGTGTCCATGTATCATGATGATGTGATTGGTTTTATAAATTACACAAATGTCTATCAAGAACATAGTTTGCTAGTGCATCTGTTAATGTATTCAAATTGCGTGGAATATGTTGATATTTGATAAAATCAAAATTTATTTCTAGTAATCTAACACGTAGTTACATATGAAATATCTGTGGATTTATTACTGAATAATGATTGTTTAACTGTAACACAATGAGTTGTGAATCTAACTTGACAACTAAATCTCTAATTCCAAGAGAAACTGCTTCTGACAATAGTTCAATGACTGCACTGTATTCAACAATATTGTTAGTTGTTCGACCGAGGCATATACATTGTAAGTTAATCAACCCGCCATCAAGGGAAAAGAGTGCCCAAGCTGTGGAAGACAAATTCTGTGTGCTATAACAAGCACCATCAGCAAAACTGACATAATGACTTGACGAAATTTGCAAACTGAGTGGAACACAAGGTAAGTAGAAAAACAAATGTCTGCAAAGAAAACAAACACACCAAAAATAAAAAAGCGCACACAAATGGATTCACACACTAATGTACAAAAAGTAATTACATGAATGACCTCACGTAAAAAGTTCAGATGGAGTCCATTTCCGGACTCGGGTAATCGATCAATAGAGAAGAAAACTGAAGTTTCACTATTATGAACCCAACTCACAACAAGATATAAAATATATATCATGTAGAAATTATGGCTATAGATTAACATGATAATGCAATATAACTAAAGCAAAATACTTTAATCTACTTCTACAATCAAACTTGCGGAAGCTTAATAGATTTGAGAAAGATCAAGCTGAACACATATAACCAGAAGAAGAATCAATGCACATGAAACATAGAAGAATACTCAGGGGAAAGCCTTAGCTAAAAACCCCACTATCTATATTATCATACAAGGTGGAAATACATCATGATTACACAAAGTTTTAGCTCTCACAACTAGCCAACTCTCAACACAATCCTCCTGGATGCTCACAGGCAAACAAGGCTTCTCACAAACCTTCTCCTCAACCCTCCAAGCCTCCTATTTCCTTGCGCAGTTTCTCTGGGTGATCCTCTTGTTACAAAGTGGAAGATTGATCACTCACACTGATCCTACACCCTGTCAGAATTGTGCAATCCTCAACGAACCTTATTCCTTCTGCATGGATAAGTTTCCTTTATAGGAACACTCATGCAACTGATAGTACACTGTCCCTGTCTTTAATCTCATCTGGGTGTTTCTCTGAATAGACATGCATGAGTTATTTAGGAGAGAATCTTCAGTTATCTGGAGTACACAATCTTGATGCATGCATGCATTAACTGACTGAACTCACAATTAGTTCCTCAAACTGTTTGGAACTAATTTAACTAGACATAACTCAGTTAACTGAGCTAACTAATTACAACTCAACCTTCTCTCCTTAATTAAGGGATAATCTCCTTAATTTAAGGGATAACTGTTGCATGACTTCACAAAGACTTCTAGCTTGAATTTCTCCAACTAATTAATCCAAGATGAATTAATTAATTATTTTTCAAGTAGCTAGTGAGACTAAATTCGAATTTTAATTCAAGGAAAAATTAAAATTGGAATATTCTGGATTCCATTTTTATCATTTCATGTTGCTATTTTCAACACTCCCTCTCAACAAGAAAGGAATTCAACTTGATCTCGATCCTAAACCTTTGGAATGTTCTGCATGCAACACTTCTCTCTAGTGTTATTGCTCCAACAACTCCATAAACAAAAAAAACACCAACTTGAATCAATATGATGCATCTATCATCAAAGTCTCTGACTGCTATTGCCTCTGTCGACTGAAAACTCTGCGTTCCTGCTGACTCAACCTTTCTGCATTGTTGTCAATCCATATTTGCGCTCTTCAGTATCTGACTACTATAGCCTCTGTCACTTATCTCTGACTGCATCAATCCCATTGATTCCTCCCGCTACTATGTACTTTGGGCTCTCGTAGCAAGGTACAATCCATGAGATAAAACCTCTCAATGGACCCTGCCCAATTTTAGCCTTCTTGGGACTATCACTTCACATCACCCCACCTCACACCTAGAGGTATGGCTGCATGTGATCCCTTTGTTGACTTGGCTCAAAATCTCCCCCTACTGGAGGTCTCTACATGAGTGGATGCCTCCACTCGGTCTCCTCTCAACATCTCCAATTGTGGCTCCTCCACAATTGTTTGATACTTCTTCTGGGGCTTCATGTTGAGAGGTAATTTACTCTCCCTCTCAAACACCAAGTCTCTAACATTTTCCTTGCTCCTCAAGGCTTTGCATGCATCTTGAACCTCAAGAGCATATAGGTTCTTAACTCATGAACTGATCTGTTTCACTAGTCTCATGGTGATATGTCTAAGGAAAACCTTTCCCTTACTAAAGACAACATCGTAGCCTTTATCCTCCAACATCACAACTAATACCAAGTTCTTCTTTAGTCCAGGCACATAATTTACATTTGTCAAGGTGATAAGAGCTCCATGCTCCCTCTGAAAAGCAACCGTTCCCACTCCTAAAACACTATACCTTTCATTGTCACCCATCTCTATGCGCATCTTGAGGTCTTTCTCCTCCAAGGTACTGAATAAAGTTTTATCGCCAGTCATGTGGAATGAGGCTCCACTGTCAAGAAACCAACCATAACCCATCATCGATGACACGATGCATGCGATGAGAGTAAAATCCATTTCAAACTGAGAGGCCAATGCCTCACCTTCAGATCCTTCCAAGGATCCCTTCTTGGACTTCTTCAATGGGAAATTAGTCGCATAATGACAAATCTCATGACAATTAAAGCATCTCACTTTAGACTTGTCAACCTTCTTCTCTCCATGAGAAGAATTCAATTCAGAATGGGACGCCTTTCACTTCCCTTTCCTTGCCTTACTCGCTAAGGAAAGATTTTCTTCATCATCCTTGGATGAAGAACCATCTCGTGTGCTCCTCCTGATCTCCTTCTACATGAGATCTGACCATAGTCATTCCCAATCTTCCCATTTCTCCCTTCCATTCACAAAGTCCTGGTAGATATTCTAGCTCTTTGGAAGGCCAAGGAGAGAAAGGCTCACCATATCATCATCGAAAATAGTTATTCCCACACTACCAAGCTCATCTCTACAAGTGGTGAGCTTGTTCAAATATGTGGAAATAGTATTACTGTTCTCCATCTTGATTCTTCGAAGCTTATCCTTGATCGCCAATTTCCTCTGGTTGCTACTGTTCTGGTAGAGGTCCTTCAATGTCTTCCAAATTGAATATGGAGTATCCTTCCCATGGAGACTCGAGACAATATGGTCTCAAACTCCCTCAAGGATGATCTGTCTCATCCTCGCCACACACTTCTTCCACTCAACCAACTCTTGTGCATTAGTTGAAGCTGGCTTTGGGATTTCTCGATCAATGAAATCCTTCAAGCCGTTGTCTTCTAATACAACCTCCATGTGATATTTCCATGCTATGTAATTCGAGCTGCCATCCAAGGCATACTCGAGTCTCAAGCCATAGAACGCCATTGACCAACCTGAAGTATGAGATGAATTCAATTTGCACCTACAACCCCAAACTTCAAACTTTGAATTCTCTTCTCAGTATATTGTTCATAACTCCGATAACCTTTGCTATGATACCATGTAGAAATTATGACTGTAGATTAACCTGATAATGCAATATAACTAAAGCAAAATACTTTAATCTACTTCTACAATCAAACTTGCAGAAGCTTAATAGATTTGAGCAAGATCAAGTTGAACACATATAACCAGGATAAGAATCAATGCACATGAAACACAAAAGAATACTCAGGGGAAAACCTCAGCTAAAAGCCCCACTATCTGTATTATCATACAAGGTGGAAATACATCAATATTACAAAAAGCTTTAGCTCTCAAGGCTTCTCACAAACCTTCCCCTCAGCCCTCCAAGCCTCCTATTTCCTTGCACAGTTTCTCTGGGTGATCCTCCTATTACCAAGTGGAACACTGATCACTCACACTGATCCTACGCCCTATCAGAACTGCGTAATCCTCAATGAACCTTATTACTTCTGCATGGATGAGTTTCCTTTATAGGAAAACTCATGCAACTGATAGTACATTGTCCCTGTTTTTAATCTCAACTAGGTCTTTCTCTGAATAGACATGCATGAGTTATTTATGAGAGAATCTTCAGTTATTTGGAGTACACTAGTTTGATGCATGGATGCATTAATTGACTGAACTCACAATTAGTTCCTCAAACTATTTGGAACTAATTTAACTGGACATAACTCAGTTAACTGAGCTAACTAATTACAACTCAAATACAACTCAACCTTATCTCCTTAATCACGGGATAATCTCCTTAATTTAAGGGATAACTATTGCATGACTTCACAAAGACTTATAGCTTGAATTTCTCCAACTAACTAATCTAAGATGAATTAATTAATTATTTTTCAAGCAATTGGTGAGACTAAATTCAAATTTTAATTCTCAATTTTAATTCAAGGACAAATTAAAATTGGAATATTCTCGATTCTATTTTTATCATTTCTTGTTGCTATTTTCAACATATCAATGCCTTAGAAATCAACCTCTTCGAGGGGGAGACCTCCTTTAGTTTGCACAAATGAACAATTATTGGATGATACAAATGACAAGACCTCCTTTCTATATATAGGATTCTAAGTGGTCATAATATAATCAAAGCTGACATAACAATAATAATGTAAGGGCACAAAAATAACAATAGTGGGCTTCTATGGGGCACAATAATAACAATATGGCAACAACATGGGCACACAAATATAATAAGGGGGTTTCACTAATAACAATAAGGTATTACACTAGTAGTATAGGGACCTAACATGCCCCTCTCCTTCAAAAAGTGTTGTCCTCAATGCTTGACTAGTTTTAGATGTTTCTGTATAAAATTCTTGTCCTCCCATGTGGAATCTTTAGCGGGTGAGTTCTTCCACTTGATAAGATACTATGAAATTGATTGATTTCGTAGCTGTTGAGTTATTGTTTCCATGACTGCTTTAGGTTCCAATATGATTTTTCCTTCCTTGTCAAGTTCCGACAATATTGTTTGAAGTAGGATCTTGTCACCTATAATCTTCTTTAAGCATGAAACATGGAAAAATGGGGGCACTCAGGAAGATCCAGGAAGCTCCAATTTGTGTGCCATAGTACCAATATTTTGCAGCACCTTGTAAGGGCCATAGTGTTTTGTGAAGTTTTAGTGTCTACGAATAAACGCTTAAACCCCTAGACTAATAGCTAAGTCTAGAACAACAATCCAAAGCATTCTCTACTTTTTCTATGACAAATAGATTAAATAAGAGGTAAAGAAGCCTACCTGTTGCTTTCGCTTACTCCTTATCTCCCTTGACCAATTCTATGACTCCTTTTCGTACTTAATCCGCTTGAAGAGTACCTGTACACAGACAAAAGACAAAAACTGATCAAAGCATATGATAATGATCTATTGATTAAACATAGCATGGAATCAAGTACATGATACACATATGAAAGCTTCAATGAATAACACAAGCATATGGAAAAAGCTTTGAACACTTTATTAGTAAAGGAAGAGTTACAACCCAATTTTCTTGATTCAACATCACTCCTCTAGTTCAATCCCATCCTCTCCTCATAACAAGCAAGACATTTTGACATCATTACAATACTTGAAATCAACTCAAGTCTCATACTAACAACATCTCCCTATAATTCAATGATTTCCAACCTCTGATCACTTAGATGAGTCGTCTTTTTATAGGTGAATGAAGGAAGTTATGCCATAAATGGTGATAATGAATGCCCTCCCAAACTTAAGATTTAGTTCCATGGGGGAAGGGATAAAGTGATTGATGTTTCTTAACTCCCTACCTCATCCAAATTCGAGCTCAAAGGAGTAGATAAACTTGGGAAACTTCTAGATGCATCCAATGGATAAGAATATTCCCAAACCCCAATGCAATTTCACTCAAATTCACCCAACACAAGCCAAAGAGGGCTCAAGTGCACTGCATAGCACCCTATCAGTGTATGGACTGCACTGCAGTGCACCCTAATGAAGCCCTGCCTGTGCTAATCTTCTTAGAGGCAGTTTTTGGATGATTTCAGTCATGGAACACCTTTGGGAGCTAGGAATTTTGATGGTTGACTTCTTTAGGGCATGTAAAAACTAAATTAGGGTTTGATGGGCCCTAATAGTACTGATCTGTAGGTTGGGGTTGATGTGCCCAAATGGATCTATAATAGTTTCCCCCTAAAGCATGAAGTCATAAAAATGTATGTCGAGTGAAATGCTTTATCATGTGGAGAGGAGGTTTCAAAGCGGAAGGTGACCTGCATCAATTACAATACATATATCATGATAATTTGATTTTTTCTCATGAACTTTCTAAGGGAAGGCATACCCATGCTTAGCTTACAAACTTTCATTACATGTACACATATAGTTGTCTACAGATATAGACCCATGAATGGATGACCATGAATGTAAGGCCATTGTACATTTGATTTAGTACTCCTGAAAATATCGCAGCTCGGATGGATGTAACTAGATCCGGGGTCTTCAAACTCGTTCTATCTTTCACTCAAGTACAAGTCCAACCATGTGAATAGATGATTTGAAGTCGAACATGGGAAAACATCGTCTGATTACCATCCAATGATGTAAGCTATTAACAGATGCGAGAGGAATCACTGATAATGATAATGACCCTCAAGGTACTACAGTACATTTCACATGGTGTGAATAAATGATTTGATGTTGAACACCATACAAAGTCTTTTTGTCGAAGGCCAGTGATGTCAACCTATCACCAAAAGTGAGAAACCTACCATTGATGTATGCAAGCCTTAAGGTACTAAAGGGGTGTTTCTAAGTCAACTTCTTGGATAATGTGCTGATGCCGACAAGAAGCGACTCATCACAGGGGGGCCTTGATGTATCCCACATCAACGAAATGAAACGAGGTAAATGATTTTGGAGATGAAAATTCACTGACAATAGAAGGTTCAAGAATGGCGGTCATGAAAATGAAGGTTTACAGTATTGCAAAGGATGAAATTTGAATTGAATGACTTCTCTTGAACATGTCGACAACACTAAGATGAATTGGTAGCATTGACCCAAAACAAAGTAATGGATGGTATGTTAGACCAACAATGTGATAACCATCAAGCTGAATGACCCGACCCACATAGTCACTGTGGTGAGGTGAAAGTGTCATGTTCAAGAGTGGCTTGCTACCATAAAGTGTTTTTCCGTTTTTCCAATTTTCCCTAGTCATCGCTATTTGATGCTTTAACGAGTCTAGCGAAGGTGAAACTCAGTTTTGTCTAGATGGAAAAGTTTGTTGCTATTTGATGTTTTTAATGATTTTAACAACAAATATAAATCGGTCCTTTTCATGTTTAGGGAGTTTGAAAAGGGACGAAAAGAAAACTCCACAAGTTTTTTTCATAGGTTAATCTCTCAAGTCTGAAAAAGTGTAAAATAATACAAGAGAGATATCATTTCCAATCCTTTAATGAGTTGGAAAAGACAAGCGCTCGACAATCTTTTCATGTTTAGAGAGTCTGAAAAAAGATTAAGGAGGACTCCAAGGGGGTTCCTTTTTCGTTTTTAACAAAGCTCAAAAAAGAGATAAATGTTTGCTTTGTGGTCAAAGATGTTCAATTTACATTTGGGCACGTCAAATTCTGCATTTTAGTTGTTAAACCTACTCAAACCACCACCAAAATAGATTAAAAATACCTATTTCATGAATAAAATGAATAAAAACTAATGTTTACTTGATTAATGTGCAAGAAATAAACATAAAAACAAGTTTTACCATTCATTTTTACCATTTCACATTTACCCTTTGATTTTGGTGCTTTGGAGTAGTTTTTACCTCGAAGTTCACCAGCTGATTGCAGAGGATTCAGTGGACCATTCCTCGTGCCATTTGGACTAGGTAGGAGCTATCTCTGTTCTCTTTCATTTCATTCCATTCATTTTCAGTTTCAAGCAAAAAATTTGAGTTTTTGAGGCCCCTAGGGTTTCAATTTTGAACTCTGGGATCAACAGACTCTTTCAACATCGAAAGGTGCATTGCATTGCACACAAATAAAAGGCTACATACACTGCAGTGCACTATCTCTAAGGCAAGGGTGCGCTGGGCGCAAAACCCAAATTCATATAGTCATTTTCTCCCAAATTTTGCTTTGTTTTTTGCAAGAAATGGATCCTAATTTGTCTAATGGTTGTATTGCAGACATTCATTAGATCAAAGGTGATTATATGGAGAGAATGAGAGAACGAAGAACAATATATGATTTCCCTAAATAATCAGGGTACGGTTGAGGCCCTAAGGAATTGTGGGTTACTCAAGTATCTTTGACTATCTAGCATGTGGCAAAAGATTGAGCTTTTACAGTTCCTTGTTCGTTGATGGGATCCTACTGATCAGGCCTTTCACATTAGGGACAAAGTGATCCCCTTTACCATTGATGACATCTACTTTCTAACTGGACTATCGAGGCAGGGTGCCCCCATCTCACTATCTAGATTTTCCAAAGGAGGTGAATCAGTGAGAGACTACATATGAAAATTCTGCCGGGAAGATGCACAACCTAGTAGAGATAGAAAGATTAACATTAGGGATGTTAGTGATTTACCATTGAGGACGATCCTCTTTACCATTGCCAAATTGGTTGGTAGCGCGACACTACACTTGGCAAACAGATCATACATGTAGTATGCTTTAGAGTGTTTAGAACCAAAAGTGTTCAACTGGTGCAAGGAAGTGGTTTCATCCGCGAAAGAACAACTGGTCAAGGTGAAAAGTGGAAAGACAAAGAACTTTGGCTATGGGTCGATCTTGATTTCTTTCGCCTTGGAGAGAATTCCATATATGCAGCCACAACTTGTTTCATTGGGTGTATTTGGACCTAGGAATCCATGGATGCAGGGATGGGTAGATCTTATGGCTAAGCATGCTGGTCAGTCATTGATCTCATTTACCCCTGAATTCTTTGAGTGGTTTGATCAACAGGATATGTCCATTGTAGAATATTCATATTCAGGAATGGATTTCCATGGAGATCCAGACTTGATGTTACCAGTTGGAGCATATTGGGGTGCTATAAGTAAATTGTTTGACCAAAGTATTTTTTGATTTTAAAGTTTCTACAGTTTTTTGTGTTTTTTGATTAACTCCAAGACTAAACAAAATCATTTTTATGTATGCAGATATCAGACCTATTCGACCCGTGGGGCACCAATGAGAGTCGGGTGGGCCAGCATAGAGACCTGTTGGGAGAGCAATTCTGTGAGACTTAGATTTCGCTGAGACATTGGTTTAGCTATAGGAACACATAGAGGGTTTGACCCTAGGAATTCCAGATATCTGGATCGAGGATTTGCCTATGTGACTGCAGCGCCACACCATTGGTGTGCCGAGTCGTTGGATGAGACTTTTACGCATGATAGCACAGACTATGACCTGTTATCATGAGCACCACTAGTTTACTTAGATTTTTTCTGCATACATTTTGATTTTTTGGGTCAAATGACCAATTTTTGTCTTGGACACAAACTATTTGTAAAAACTTTTAAAACAACTATCTATTTTACTTTCAGAGTTTTATTATGGTTATGTGATGCAATCCTATTCAACTGATGATGTTAATTGGAATTTTTTACTTTACATATGTCGCAAATGTCTATTTAACACATAATTTTCTAGAGAATCAGTTAATGTGTTTAAATTTATGGAAATATGCTGATATTGAATAAACTCAAAATACCTTTCCAAAATATGAACTCTAAGGAACATGTGATGAATTCTGGGTTTCGAATGGTATAAACGCCAGTAAGTTGTAGTACAAAGAGTTGTGAGTCTAGCCTAATGATGATTTGACATATGCCAAGTGAAATGGCATCAGAGAGAAGTTCAATCAATGCGTTATACTTCGTGATGTTGTTCGTCGATCGACCAATACAAATCCCTCTAAAACTCACTAACTCGCCGCTTGGAGCAAAAATGGCCCATGCTACAGAGGATAGATTCCGCGTACTACGACTAGCCCCATCAACATAACCAACAAATGGTTCTAAAAAGTTTGACATCTGCAACAAATGCAAAGTGGATTACTTAATCAAATAACAACTCTAAAATAAACACACACACATGCAATCAAAGCATATATAGAGTGAGTTTTACTACACTCAACTAAGCATAGTAATGTTTAAGGTACAACTCGTTTTGGGGCTGCGACAATGGAATCCCATCATAGTCCACTAACTTGTAGGCACCTTTCGTCAAAACATGCTTAACAATATAAGGGCTCATCCATAGCGGTTCAAATTTTCCTGCGCCAAGTTTATTAGATTCCTGATCGTAAAGCAAGACTAGGTCACCTTCTGAGAAGACACGAGGCTTGGCATTTTTATCATATTGTGCCTTAATATGTTTCTTGTGTGCTTTGTTAGACAATGTGGCATCACAACGGGTTTCATCCAGATGGATTAACTCTAAGAAATGTGCTTCTTGTTTAGAAGTGTCGGATAGCAGGTCAATCGTGAGTTTGAGAGACGAGATTTCACATTGGATTGGTAAGACTGCTTCCAAACCATACATCAACTGAAAGGGTGTGAATCCGGTTGCATTTCTTACCAAGGTTCTATATGCTCATAGAGCTGAGTACATGATTAAATGCCAATTTCTTTTATGAACTCCAATCATTCTTTGCAACATGCGCTGAAGGATTTTGTTGATAGCCTCAACTTGTCCATTAGCTTGCGGGTAGTATGGAGTAGAACTATCATGTGACAGTCCTAACTTGGTGGTCAACTCAACCATCATGTGATTGTGAAAATGTGATCCATGATCTGTAACTAGGGCTTGTGGTACACCAAACTTGGCAACCACATGGTTGAAGAAAAATAAAGCAGCCGTTTCGCTACTGTTCAGCCCATTTGGTAAAATAGTCAACGATGACTATAATATACCCATTCCTAACCAGCCAAGGTGGGGTTACATGTCATAAAGTCAATGCCCCATTTGACGAATGGGCCAACAGTAATGACTGGATGCAGTGGTGCAAGTGGTAATTTGTTTTTTCAGTCAAATATCTGGCAAGCATGGCAACTTCTGACAACAATAATGCAATCTTTTAATATGGTTGGCCAGAAGTAACTGGCACGGAGAATTCTCTACGTGGTAGCGTAACCAGATAAATTTCCACCACAAGAACCTGAATGACATTCATTCAAAGCTTTTTCGGCTTCCACATGAGTGAGGCACCTAAGTAAAATCGTATTGACACTAGGATGATAAAGCATATCACCAATGATCATATAATCCTTGGCCTGGTATCGAGTATGTTGTTGTTCAGAGCGAGAGGTATTAGGTCAAAAAGCTTGGGTCTGGAGATATATCAATATATCTCCATACCATGGATCACTGGATGAGATAAGAAATAGAGATTCATCCAAGATTGATGCTTCTGATGTTGAATCATTAGAGGATAAGGGAATATCGCAAAGTAACTCAGCGAAGACAAGAGATTTCTTTGATTTAGATTTGATGAACTCCAAAACAAACTCCTACAAAATAACTATCCATTTGGAATATTTTCCCCCTAGCAATTGACGTGACAAAATGTATGTCATAGGGTTGCAATCCGATATAATGGTAGTTTTACAGAGGAGGATGTAATGATGAAATCTTTGCATAGCTTGAACGGATGCCAATGCTAACTTTTCGACAGAGGAATACTTACTTTCCATATCAATGAGATTATGACTCAAGTAATAAATAGGATGTTCAATTCCACTTTCTTCTTTGACTAAAACCATGCCAATGGTTGTATCTGCAATGACGAGATATAGGTAATGGTCTTTTTAATAGTTTGGGGCATACATTAATGATGCTCTAATTGGGGAATCTTTAAGAGGATCAAAGGAAGTTTGTGCAACCTGATCCCAGTGGAAGGGTACCCCTTACTGCAATAGATGCGTAAAACCTTTAGTCAACTCAGTGTAGTTTGGAATGAACCTCCTCAGAAAGTTTGCCTTCCCTTGATGTCTCTATAACTGTAACAAGTTTGAAGGTGGAGGCAAGTCAAGGATTGCTTGAACCTTAATTGGATCGAGTCGAATTCCATCCTTTGAGACCATGAATCCAAGAAATCTACCAGAGCCAACACAAAACACAAACTTGTGTGGATTGAATCTTATTTTATAGTGTCAACATCGTAAAAATATTGCTCTTAAATGTTGCGGGTGATCAATGCGCTTTTGTGAATGAGAAGGTAAATCATTAAGATAAGGTTGAACAATGTGTTTGATTTCATGGAAGGCATAATTCATTGCCCTCTGAAATTTAACCCTTGCATTCTCCAAAGCAAAGGTAACTTTCGATAGGAAAATGTGCCCCATAGACAAATAAAAGCTGTTTTAGCTTGGTCCTATGGGCGGATATTGATTTGATTGTAACCAGAAAATCCATCCATGAATGAAAATATTTCACATCCGACACATTCGCCAATAATCTGGTCAAAAAAGGGTGTAGGATAATTGTCTTTTGGAAATGCTTGATTTACATCACTATAATTGACACACACTCAGATTGTCCCTTGTTTTTCATGACTAGAACAATGTTAGATACCCAGTCAGTAAGAGGTACAGAGAAAATGAAGCCAACATGCAAAAGTTTTTCAACCTCTGCTTTAATGGCAATGGATTTCTTAGGATGAACAGGTCGAAGCCGCTGTCGTACTGGTTTGACATCAGGGTACATTTTAATCTCATGTTCAACAATGCATGAGTCAATTCCTGGTATCTCCTCATAAAACAATGCGAAAATATCTCTAAATTCACAAAATAGAGCACGGTAATTATCAAGTTCCAATGGAGAACAAGATTTGTCGAAATGTTTATAGAAATTGTTTCTTCTATGTTTGACAAATTACGCTTAGAATCTACAGTATCTACTCAAAAGGAATTCGACAGGAAATCAACAATTGATGGGTGGTTTAGTTCATTAGAATAATCTTCGATGTCATCTGGAAGATGGGAACGATGATGATAATCTTCCCACGGTTCCTCTCATATCATCATTGATTGGATGATTCCTTCATCTGTAGAATGTATACGTGAAAAAGGATCTGAAGAGGTACCATATTCTAACGACCTATCTGCCCATACAAAAGTTGAGAGTGGATTTGGGTTTACCGCACAAGCCCGAAAGATTGATTGCTATGATGATTCAATGGGGCTTAACGATAACACCTCAAAGTTATTATCAACTTCAACTTGGTTGGAAATCCTCCTTAAATCAAATGAGGTGGAGGAAATCATGTTGTAGGTCTCTACTCTTGCCACTTATGCCAAATTAGATGGTGACGGGAGGGTAAAAGTGCCCATTAGGGAAGGATCTTTAAAGAGACCTACTCCAACACTTTGAAGTGACAATAGGGGTCTGCGTAACAGTGGAATGCTTCCTGTAGCTTGTGAACTATTGGTAAAGAAGGCTAGCTGATCAATGACTATGATTCCACCGTTAAACAGGAATGAAATAATACGAAAGTACATGGAAACCACAATAGCCATAACATATACCCAAGGCCTTCCTAGTAAAATGTTGTAATCGAGGGGTCCATCAACTACCTCAAATTCAACAGTAACCATTTTTCCCCCAAGTTCGATTTGTAGGTTACTCAAAATCCCACATGGAGTATATGTTCTTCCATTAAAGGCTTTTAACGTAGTTGGTGATCGTAACAATGGCGGTGAACCTAGTGTTTTCCAGCAGCTCATGGACATAATGCAAGTAGATTCCCCCTCGCCAATAATAGTTTGGTGACCATTCTTATTGAGATCTTTTACTTGATTAGGAAAGCTAATTGCGTCGGTAACTTTGGTGAATGTCCTGCATGGTTAAAACCCACAAGATTTGAATCAATAGGATCTATTCCACCTATTGCTGACAGTAAAGCTTGTTTCTGGGAGGGGTAGTTTTGCAACACCTCGAGTGTCGACATAGCAGAAGGTGATTGAGCAAGATCTTCTACTATGTTATAATTTTGAGCTGCTCAAGCCATAGGGTTGAATGTTGATTTGTGCACAACTCCCTTTGGTGGTTTTATTGTCAATTCAAGTACAAAGGGTGGAACAACTTCAGATGAAGTCGAAGTTGAAGGATTAGGTTGATTAGTGGCCTAATTATTCGACGAAGACAGATTTCCATAATCTTTGTTTCTTGTTGACACCAAAACTTTGGTTTGTGGCTTTGTGATGGATAACATGAGTACTTGGGATGTGGAAGCATGGTTTGTTGCAACCAAATGTGTCTTTGGGGTTGGAAATGGATCAGTCAACACTGTTGATGTGTTTGAAGTCTTTAAAAGTTTAGAGACCTTAGAGTGATGTGGACAATCTCTTGTATAATGCTTGTCATTACATATCATACATGGATAATGAGGTTTCCTTGTCGAAGTGGAGGAATCAAATGATTTATCTGGAGGGGAATTTTCTTATTTCTTTTTATTTTTCCCCTTTTTATTGCCTGTTGGTTGCTTTGGATTTTTGCCTTTGTTAGATGACACAAAATTAATCTCGGAGGCAAGAGTATTTTATGATGCATTGTTAGTTTGATTGGAAACAACAAGAGTTTGACTAGATGGTCTTCCTGATGATTGTGTGCTTGAAGAATCGATCACACCGTCACTGGCATGAGAGTCCTTGCTCGATTGTGGAGGAGGTGGAATAGTGAAAGCTGGTCGAGGTGCATTGGGAATTTTATCATAAAGCATGCCAGATTGTGTGTAAATCAAATCCAAGTATTGGGCACAAGCAATGACTTGCTCTTCTATGACAACTACACCTTTTACCACATCCTCGGTGATTGATGGCAATAAGGATTTTATGAACCACTAAGCTAAAATCTGATCGGGAACATATGTCTTAACCTTTCGACGATGATGCAACCACTCATGAATATGATCTAATATATGGGTAGCAGTAGTCTGTTTAAAGTTGATTAGGAGTTTCATTCCAGTCTCGTATCTGACAGGTAACTAGAAGTGGGTCAAAAAAGTAGTGGCTAAAGTGGTGAAATTATCGAAAGAAGCTCTTGGTAATTCAATGTACCATTTAGCAGATGGACTAGTAAGTGTTCTTTGGAAAAGATGAAGTCTGAACGAATCGTAATTTAAGGAGTTTGATGAACACCACAATTGAAAGGTCATAACATGATTTGATGGGTCTTCTCCAGGATTTCCATTAAACTTCAGAATGTTAGATAGTATCTTATGTGGAATTATCGACCACCAAGGTGCATATAAGATTGGATCATTAGTGAGCTGATTTAAATATGGTAATTCTAAAGTTGCTACAAATGGCAATTGTTGATTAAAGGCAGGTTGAGCATACCCGAGATATGATGGAATTGCCTAAGCAATAGGTCATTGCATATCGACATAGGGCATTTGCATCTGGTAACCTTGGTATGGTTGTTGAACAAAACTAGTATAAGGTGGTTGTTGATAACCAGGTTGAATATGTGGTTGTCCATAACCTGCAAAGCCTTGTTGACCGGGACCTTGGTAAGCTTGAGATTGACCAAAACCAGGTTGAGCCTATGAAACAAGTCCAAATTGGGGTTGGAATTGTTGGAATTGGGGTTGTTGAAATTGAGATTGCCACAATTTTTGAATCAAATGTTGTTGTTGTTGGTACAATTGTTGTGGTTTTAATGGTTGTTGCTTCTCGGCAATGAAAGGTTGGACAGGTTGTGAATAAACTATACCAGTGTAAGCCTGGGTCATTCCAGATAAGGGTACACTAACTTGAGGTTGTTGCTGAACTCTAGAAATAAGTGGTTGTTGTACAACAACTTGATGAATTTGAACTTCTTGACTTGAAACTTGTGATTGCAAGGTAGAAGGATTAGTTTGAACGGATTGAGATACAACTGTTTGAACTTGTGACTGTGATACAATAGTAACAACAGGTATAGTAGGAATAGCTGACATAGTTTGCATTGGTTGTGTTGGATACACAAGCCTTGGTTGAACTGGCATTATTGGTTTCCATTGACAAACTCTAATTCCAAATTGACCTAAATACTGTGGGATATTACCATATGGTAGTCCCCCAGAATAAAGAGGATACGATGAGTAAGCATATTGCTCTCCATATGGTGGAAATCCAATATTTAATGGATACATAGGTCTTTGTTGACCAGATTGCCCAGCTTGATACTAATATGCAAGATCAAACTATTGAGTTCCCATTAGAGAAGAACCAGGTAAAATTCTAGTTGAGGACATGGGTGATGACCATGGTGTAGAAGCAACCCTGAGTGGGTTCCAAACAATGATTGGTAACTAATCGAGATGGACGATTCACCAAACAGGTGTGACTCAAGTGTGGTAGAAAAAATCAAATAAGTTACAACAGAAGATTCTGTTGCAGTTGCATCAGATGATATAGTCTGGGATGTTGACGGTTATTCAGCCATAGTGAACTGACCCAAAAGTTGTCCTAAAGATTCGATGGGTACTTGAAAAGAAGCAGGATCAAATGAAGCAAAGAAATCAAGAGTGTTAGGGTAGAGATACAGCCCAATTCCAAAGTGAAACGAGGTTCCAGGTGTGGAATATTCTTCCAATTCCTCCTCTATAGCAATTAAACCCGGTGGAAGAACTTCACCGTCAGATCCATAAAATATTTCTAGTGTTGATGAAGTTGAAGTTTCAATAGTTACTGATGTCTGAGGGGTAATGGTTGATCATCTTTCGGTAAAGTAACAATTTCTGAATGTTCAAATTCAAAGTCTAGATGTTAGGGTAAATGAACAACAATTTCAGTAAGAGGTTCGTAAACAACTTCAGGTTCAGATGTAACTCTATTTGAATTGGGATAGATTCTGGATTAACTTCTAGTTGAACTGATTCAAGTTCAAAAGTACTTTCTTATTGAGCAATTTCAAGTTCAGGATCAACTTGTGGTTGAACAACTTCGGTTACTGTTTCACTAGGATCAATGCTAATGTCCTTAGGTAATTCTGAAACTTCCTCTTTAGGAATGGATGTACCAGAAATAGTTGGAGTAACTGGAGTCTCTTTACTTACCGAAATAGATGATTCAAGTAACTCAGATGAGGAACTAGGAGTTCTTGATGTACTAGACTCAGTTAAGAGATACTGCTTTGCACGAATTGGTGTCGCTTTGGGAAGCAAAGGCGATTTTCTCACTGTTCTCCATGAACGATGGGGTATGGGTTGATGTTCCTCCACGATTGCTGATTAATTTTATTATCAAAAAAGAAATAAACAAAAAGGGGTATACTAGGCAAAAGGTTTACCAAGAAACTATGAACTACAGAATACCTCCTGGCGAACCAAGAAGTACGAGCAGGCAATCTCCCTGAATGTTGTGTTCGGTGTATCACAGTTTACAAGGTGGCCGATTTGATAACTTAAGGATGGATAGCAATCGTTTTCCCCCCATATATACCCGAAGGTACATGGAGGCCTAGTTCGTATAAGAACTGTCTAATGCAAAACTGCACAGTGAGAGCATTCCCATATACTTTACGTACTGTAACATTGCCCTATATACCCGAAGGTATGTGGACGAGCTACGATATACTCACATACGTGGAATGAGGTATCACACTCGGGATGTATTGCAGACAAGTTAGTGGCAGTTGCTTTGTTTTACGATGCCGAAACATGTCTCTAGCCTAGAACCACTAAATGTTCTCGTTAATGACAATGCTCCATTAGGTAAATTGATGTTTATTTTAAGTTGATCTTGCTGAGGAATTTTCCTTTCAATTTCACCACGTGATGTATTATGAAATTCCTAGGAATGCAACTATCATGATAAACATTCTTTCCATTCAATTTCACGATGAAAATCCTAACTACTTAGGGATAGAGCAATTAGATTTCTTTTGATCAAAGAGAAAAGAGCACAATCTAAATGAAAATTCCCTACACTATTCCTATCAACACACACAAACTTTCTCAATGCAACATGCATGTATTTCTTTTTGATTTCCCTTAATGTGAATGAACAAAAAGGAAAACTAGTGCACAATCGATCAATAAACTCTTTTCATAAAAATGATGATTTTGCGACAATTTCTTTTCAAGGAAAGGAAGACTTTACAACACTTTAATTTTCAAAGAAATGAGGAATTACGACACTTTCAATGAAAAGACTAATCATATGCACACATCAATCAATCAATATTTCATGAATGAAGACTTAACGAAAATTCAATTTTCGAAGGAAAAGACAATTTTACGACACTTTCTTTCGACAAAGATCAATCAACCAAAAAACTAACTTTTAACTATAGATTGAAAATGACAAAGTAAATACATAAGAAACATTTATTAATTCTAGTCTAAGTAGGGCCAAGTAGGTAGATGAAAAAACTATTTTCAGAGACAAGACATCATTGACATTTAGCAAATCATTCAAACAGGTGGAAATTGGCAAAAAACTTCAGCTCCTAGATGGGAAACTGACCCTCAAGGGATCAATGTAGGCAGCAGTGAGAGACAGTGCGTTGAAGTGCACTGGCTCTATGTGGGAAGTGCATTGCAGCACACTGTGTCCTTCATTGGGCTGCGTTGGTGATAGTAAGCCATTTTGAAGGCAATTTGGCACAATTTTGACTCAATTTTCTATGAAATCAGACTAAAATTCAATCAACGACCACAATTACAATATGTAGAAATGTCTTAAGGGGTTGATAAGCTACTAAGATGGATGATCATTCCCCAGTGGAGTTGCCAATTTGTTTTGGGAAGTTTTAGTGTCTACGGATAAATGATTAAACCCCTTTGACTAGCAGCTAAGTCTAGAACAACAATACAAAGCATTCTCTACTTTTTCTATGACCAATAGATTAAATAAGAGGTAAAGAAGCCTACTTGTAGCTTTTGCTTACTCCTTATCTCCCTTGACCAATTCTGTCGCTCCTTTTCGTACTTAATCCGCTTGAAGAGCATCTGCACACAGACATAAGACAAAAACCGATCAAAGCATATGATAATGATCTATTGATTAAACATAGCATGGAATCAAGTACATGGTACACATATGAAAGCATCAATGAATAACACAAGCATATGGAAAAAGCTTTGAACACTTTATTAGTAAAAGGAAGAGTTGCAACCCAATTTTCTTGATTTAGCATCACTCCTCCAGTTCAATCCCATCCTCTCCTCATAACAAGCAAGACATTTTGACATCATTACAATACTTGAAATCAACTCAAGTCTCATACTAACAACATCTCCCTATAACTCAAGTGCGCTACATAGCACCCTATCAGTGTATGGACTGCACTACAGTGCACCCTAATGAAGGCCTTCCTGCACTAATCTTCTTAGAGGTAGTTTTTGGATGATTTCAGTCATGGAACTTCTTGGGAAGCTAGGCATTTTGATGGTTGACTTCTTTAGGGCATGTAACAACTAAATTAGGGTTTGATGGGCCCAAATAGTACTGATATGTAAGTTGGGTTTATGTTCCCAAATGGATCTGTAACAGTTTCCCCCTAAAGCATGAAGTTGTAAATATGTATGTCGAGTGAAATGCTTTATCATGTGGAGAGGAGGTTTCGAAGCGGAAGGTGACCTACATCAATTACAATACATATATCATGATAATTTGATTTTTTCTCATGAAATTGCTAAGGGAAGGCATACCCATGCTCAACTTATAAACTTTCATTACATGTACAAATATAGTCATCTACAGATATAGACCCATGAATGGATGACCATGAATGTAAGTCCATTGTACATTTGATTTAGTACTCTTGAAAATATCGCAGCTCAGATGGATGAAACTAGAACCAAGGTCTTCAAGCCCATTCAATATTTTGCTCAAGTACAAGTCTAACCATGTGAATAGATGATCTAAAGTCAAACATGGGAAGACATCATCTGATTAATAGCCAATGATGTAAGCCGTTAACAGATGTGAGAGGAATCACCGATAATGATAATGACCCTCAAGGTACTACAATACATTTCGCATGGTGTGAATAAATTATTTGATGTCGAACACCATACAAAGTCTTTCGGTTGAAGGCCATTGATGTCAAACTACCACCGGAAGCGAGAAACTTGCCAATGATGTATGCAAGTCTCAAGGTACTGAATGGGTGTTTCTAAGTCAACTTCTTGGATAATGTGTTGATGTCGATAAAAAGCGATTCATCACAGGAGGGCCTTGATGTATTCCACATCAACGACACAAAACGAGGCAAATGATTTTGGAGATGAAAAATTGACTGATGACAGAAAGTTCAGGAAAGGCGGTCATGAAAATGAAGGTTTACGGTATTGCAAAGGATGAAGTTTGAACTGAATGACTTATCTTGAACATGTTGACAACACTAATATGAATTGGTAGCATTGACCCAAAACAAAGTAATGGATGGTATGATAGACCAACGGTGTGATAACCATAAAGCTAAATGACCCAACCCACATAGTCACAACGATGAGGTGAAAGTGTCATGTTCAAGAGAAACTTGCTACCATAAAGTGTTTTCCCCTTTTTCCAATTTTCCCTAGTCATTGCTGACCAATACCTATTTATTTTTAATCAAACTTAAGGAGGATAAACATATGCTTGTTGTATAATTTCATCCTTCGGGTGAATCCATCACTATTTCATGTTTTAATGAGTCTAGCGAAGGTGAAACTCGTCTTGTCTAGATGGACAAGTTTGTCGCTATTTGATGTTTTTAACGAGTTTAAAGATAAAGATAACCTGGTCCTTTATAAGAAAACTCCACAAGTTCTTTTTCGTAAAATAATCTCTCAAGTCCGAAAAAGCATAAAATAATACAAGATAGATATTGTTTCCAATCCTTTAATGAGCTGGAAAAGACAAGCGCTCAACAATCTTTTCATGTTTAGAGAGTTTGAAAAGAGCTTAAAGAGGACTCCAAGCGGGTTCCTTTTTCATTTTTAACAAAGATCGAAGAAGAGATAAAAGTTTGCTTTGTGGTCAAAGATGTTCAATTTACATTTGAGCACGTCAAATTTTGAATTTCAGTTGTTAAACCTGCTCAAAACACCATCAAAATAGATTAAAAATACCTTTTTCATGGATAAAATGAATTAAAACTAATGTTTACACGATTAATGTGCAAGAAATAAACATAAAAACAAGTTTTACCATTCATTTTTACCATTTCACATTTACCCTTTGATTTTTGTGGTTTGGAGCAGTTTTTACTTGGAAGTTCACCAATTGATTGCAGAGTATTCGGTAGACCATTCTTTGTGCCGTCTGGACTAGGTAGGAGCTATCTCTGTTCTCTTTCATTTCATTCCATTCATTTTCAGTTTCAAGCAAAAATTTGAGTTTTTGAGGCCCCTAGGGTTTCAATTTTGAACTCTGGGATCAATGCACCCTTTCATCATCGAAAGGTGTGTTGCACTGCACACACATAGAAGGCTGTATGAATTGCAATGCACTGCCTCTAAGGTAGGGGTGCGCTGGGCGCAGAACCCAAATTCACATAGCTATTTTCTCCCAAATTTTCCTCTGTTTTTTGCAAGAAATGGATCCTAATTTGTCTAATGTATGTATTGCACACATTCATTGAATCAAAATGGTGATTATATGGAGAGAATGAGAGCATGAAGAACAAGATATGATTTCCCTAAATAATCAGGGTATGGTTGAGGCCCTAAGGAATTGCGGGTTACTCAAGTATTTATGACTATCTAGCATGCAGTAACATATTGAGCTTTTATAGTTCCTTGTTCATTCATGGGATCCTACTAATCATGCCTTTCACATTAGGGACAGAGTGATCCCATTTACCATCGATGACATCTACTTTCTGACTGGACTGTCAAGGCGGGGTGCCCCCATCTCACTATCTGGATTTGCCGAAGGGGATGAATCAGTGAGAGACTACATACAACAGTTTTGTTGGGAAGGTGCACAGCCTAGGAGAGATGGAAAGATTAACATCAGGAATGTTAGTGATTTACCATTGAGAATGATCCTCTTTACCATTGCCAAATTGGCTGGCAGCGCGACACTACACTTGGAAAATAGATCATACATGCAGTATGCTTTAGAGTGTTTAGAGCCAAAAGTGTTCAACTAGTGCGAGGCAATACTTTCATTCACAAAAGAACAATTGATCAAGGTGAAAAGTGAAAAGACAAAGAAATTTGGTCATGGGTCGATCCTAATTTCTTTCACCTTGTAGAGAATTCCACTTATGTAGCCACAACTTGTTTCACTAGGTGTATTTGAACCTAGGGATCCATGGATGCAGAGATGGGTAGATCTTAGCTAGGCATGCTGGTCATTCATTGATCTCATTTACCACTGTGTTCTTTGAGTGGTTTGATCGACAGGATATGGCCATCGCAGAGTATCCATATTCAGGAATAGATTTAAGTGGAGATCCAGACTTGGTGTTACAAGTTGGAGCACAATGGGGTCCTATTGGTAAATTGTTTGACCAAAGTGTTTTTGATTTTAAAGTTTCTACATTTTTTTGTGTTTTTTAATTATCTCCAAGACTAAACAAAATCATTTTTTATGTATTCATATGTTGGACTTGTTCGACCTGTGGGGCACCAACAAGTGGCAGGTGGGCTAGCACAAAGACCTATTGGGAGAGCAGTTCTCTGAGACCTAGATTTAGCCGAGACATTGGCTGAGCTACATGACCACATAGAGGGTTTGACCCTAGGCATTCTAGATGTTTGGATTGAGGAGTTACCTATGCGACTACAACACCACACCATTGGAGTGCCAATTCGTTGGATGAGACTTTTATGCATGATAGCATAGGTTGTGATATGTTATCATAAGCGCCACTAGTTTACTTAGATATTTTCTACATACATTTTGGGTTTTTCGGTTAGATGACCAAGTTTTGTCTTGGACACAAAATTTTTGTAAAAACTTTTAAACCAACTATCTGTTTTACTTTTAGAGTTTTATTATGGTTATGTGATGCAACCCTATTCAATTGATGATGTGAATTGAAATTTTTTACTTACATATGTCGCAAATTTCTATGTAACACATAATTCGCTAGAGAATCAGTTAATGTGTTTAGATTTATGGAAATATGCTGATATTGAATAAACTCAAAATACCTTTCCAAAATACAAACTCTAAGGAACATGTGATGAATTGCTGGGTTTTGGACAGTATAAACACCAGTAAGTTGTAGTACAACGAGTTGTGAATCTAGCCTAATGATGATGTGGCGTATGTCAAGTGAAATGGCATCACAAAGAAGTTCAATCAATGTGCTATACTCAACAATATTGTTCATCGATCGACCAATACAAATCCCTCTAAAAATCACTAACTCACCACTTGGAGTGAAAATGGCCCATGCTGCAGAGGATAGATTCTGCGTACTACGACTAGCCCCATTGGCGTAACCAACAAATGGTTCTGAAAAGTTCGACATCTGCAACAAATGCGAAGTGGATTACTTAACGAAATAAGAACTATAAAAGAAACACACACACACACTTGCAATCAAAGCATATATACAATGAGTTTTAATACACTCAACTAAGCATAGTAACTTTTAAGGTACAACCCATTTCGGGGTTGTGACAATGGAATCCCATTATAGTCCACTAACTCGTAGGTACCTTTCGTCAAAACACACTTAACAATATAAGGGCCCATCCATAACGGTTCAAATTTTCCTACTCCAAGTTTATCAGACTCCTAATCGTAAAGCAAGACTAGGTCACCTTCTAAGAAGACACAAGGCTTGACATTTTTATCATATTGTGCCTTAATACGTTTCTTGTGCACTTCGTTAGCCAATGTAGCATCACGATAGGTTTCATCTAGATGGATTAACTCTAAGAAACATGTTTCTTCTTCAGAAGTGTCGGGTAGCAAGTCAATTGCGAGTTTGAGAGGCAAGATTTCATATTGAATTGGTAAGACTACTTCCAAACCATACACCAACTGAAAGGGTGTGAATTCGGTCACATTTCTCACCGAGGTTCGATATGCCCACAGAGACGAGTACACGATTAAATGCCAATTTATTTTATGAACTCCAATCATTCTTTGTAATATGCGCTTAAGGACTTTGTTGATAGCCTCAACTTGTCCATTAGCTTGCGGTAGTATGGAGTAGAACTATCATGTGACAGTCCTAAATTGGTAGTCAACTCAAGAATCATGTGATTATGATAATGTGATCCATGATCTATAACTATGGCTTGTGGCGCACCAAACCTAGAAATCACATGGTTGAAGAAAAATAAAGCATCCGTTTCACCACTGTTGTTCAATTTTGGCATCGCCTTGACCCATTTGGTAAAATAGTCAACGGAAATTATAATATACCCATGTCCCTCATCCGAGGTGGGGTTACATGTCATAAAGTCAATGCCCAATTTGGAAAATGGGCCAACAACAATGACTGGATGCAGTGGTGCAGGTGGTATTATGATTTTTCGGTCAAATTTCTGGCAAGCATGCCAAATTTTGAAAACAATAATGCAATATTTGAATATGGTTGGCCAGAAGTAACCAACACAGAGAATTCTCTACATGGTAGCGTAACCAGATAAATGTCCACCACAAGCACCTAAATGACATTCATTCAAAGATTTTTCGGCTTCCTCATGAGTAATGCACCTACATAAAATCGTATCGACACCACGATGATAAAGCATATCACCAATGATCAGATAATCTTTGGCTTGGTATCGAGTACGTCGCTATTCAGAGCAAGAGATATTAGGCCGGAAAGCTTGGGTCTAGAGATAGACCATTATATCTCCATACCATATATCACTTGACGAGATAAGAAACAGAGACTCATCTAAGATTGATGCTTTTGATGTTGAATCATTGGAGGATGAGGGAAGATCGCAAAGTAAGTCGGCGAAGATAAGAGATTTATTTGATTTAGATTTGATGAATTCCAAATAAAACTCAAACAAAATAACTATCCATTTAGAATATTTGCCCCCCAACAATTGACGTGACAAAATGTATGTCATAGGGTTGGAATCCGATATAATGATAGTTTTATAGAGGAGGATGCAATGATGAAATCTCTATACAGCTTGAACGGCTGCCAAAGCTAACTTTTCGAGATAGGAATACTTACTTTCCATATCATTGAGATTAAGACTCAAGTAATAAATAGGATGTTTAATTCCACTTTCTTCTTGGACTAAAACCATGCCAATGGTTGTATCTGCAACGACGAGACATAGGTAATAGTATTTTTGATAGTTTGTGTCATACATTAATGATGCTCTAATTAGGGAATCTTTAAGAGCATCAAAGGAAGCTTGCGCAACCTAATCCCAATGGAAGGGTACCCCTTTCTTCAATAGATGCATAAAACCTTTAGCCAACTTAACATAGTTTGGAATGAACCTCCTCAGAAAGTTTGCCTTCCCTTGAAGTCTTTGTAACTGTAACAAGTTTGAAGGTGGAGGAAAGTCAAGGATTGCCTGAACCTTAATTGGATCGAGTCGAATTCCATCCTTTGAGACCACAAAGCCAAGCAATTGACCAGAGCCAACACAAAACACACACTTGTGTGGATTGAGTCTTATCTTGTAGTGTTGACACCATAAAAATATTTCTCTCAAATGTTGCGGGTGATCAGTCCGATTTCATGAATGAGCAGGTAAATCATCAAGATAAGGTTGAAAAATGTGCTTGATGTCATGGAAGGCATAATTCATTGCCCTCTGAAATGTAGCCACTGCATTCTTCAAACCAAAAGGTAACTCTTGATAGGCGAATGTGCCCCATGGACAAATGAAAGTTGTTTTAGATTGGTCCTGTGGGCGGATATTGATTTGATTGTAGCCATAAAATGCATCCATGAATGAGAAGATTTCACATCCAGCACATTCATTAATAATCTGGTCGATAAAGGGTGTGGGATAATTGTCTTTTGGACATGCTTGATTTACATCCCTATAATCGACACACACTCGGATTGTCCCTTGTTTTTTCATAACTGGAATAATGTTAGATACCCAGTTGGTATGGGGTACAGGGAAAATGAAGCCAACACACAAAAGTTTTTCAACCTCTGATTTAATGGCAATGACTTTATTAGGATGAATAGGTCAAAGCCATTGTCATACTGGTTTGAAATCAGTGTACATTTTAATCTCATGTTCAACAATGCTTGGGTCAATTCCTGAATCTCCTCGTAAGACCATGCAAAAATATCTCAAAATTCACAAAACAGAGCATGGTAATTATCAAGTTCCAATGGAGAACAAGATTTGCCGACATGAATGTTTTCTACAATGTTAGGCTTGGTCGAAATGTTTATAGAAATTGTTTCTTCTATGTTTGACAAATTACGCTCATAATACAGTATCTACTCTAATGGAATTCGACAGGAAATCAACGATTGATGGGTGGTTTAGTTCATTGGAATAATCTTCGATGTCATCTGGAATGTGGGAACGATGATGATAATCTTCCCATGGTTCCTCTCATATCATCATTGATTGGATGATTCCTTCATCCGTAGAATGTATACTTGAAAAAGGATCCGAAGAGGTACCATATTCTAATGACCTATCTACCCATACAAATGTTGAGTGTGGATTTGGGTTTGCTGCACAAGCTCGAAAAATTGATTGCTATGATGATTCAATGGGGCTTAATGGCAACACCTCAATGTTACTATCAACTTCACTTGAATCAAATGAGGTGGAGGAAATCATGTTGCAAGTCTCTATTCTTGCCACTTCCGTCAAATCAGATGGTGACGGGAGGGTAAAAGTACCCATTAGGGAAGGATCTTTAAAGAGACCTACTCCAACACTTTGAAGAGACAGCAAGGGTCCATGTACCAACGGAATGCTTCCCGTAGCTTGTGAACTATTGGAAAAGAAGGCTAGCTGATAAATGACTATGATTCCGCCCTTAAAAGGGAATGCAATAGTACAAAAGTACGTGGAAACCACAACAACCATAGCATATAACCAAGGCCTTCCCAGTGAAATGTTGTAATCGAGGGGTCTGTGAACTACCTCAACTTCAACAGTAACTGTTTTGCCCCCAAGTTCGATTTGTAGGTTACTGAAAATCCCACATGGAGTATATGTTATTCCATCAAAAGCTTTCAACGTGGTTGGTGATCGTGATAACGACGGTGAGCCAAGTGTTTTCCAGCAGTTCATAGACATAATGCAAGTAGATGCCCCCTCATCAATAATAGTTCAGTGGACATTCTTATTGATAGATTTTACTTGGATTAGGAAAGCTAATTGCACTGGTAACTATGGTTGCATGGCTAAAAACCACAAGATTTGAATCCATAGGATCTTTTCCGCCTATTGCTGAGAGTAAAGCCTATTTCTGGGAGGGGCAGTTTTGCAACACCTCAAGTGTCGACATAGTGGAAGGTGATTGAGCAAGATCTTCTACTATGTTATAGTTTTGAGCTGCTCGAGCCTGAGGGTTGAATGTCAATTTGTGCACAAGTCCCTTTGGTGACTTTATTGTCAATTCAGGTATAATGGGTGGAACTACTTTAGATGAAGTTGAAGTCGAAGGATTAGGTTGATCAATGGCCTGATTATTTGATGACGATGGATTTCCATAATCTTTGTTTCTTGTTGAAATCAAAACTTCATTTTGTGGCTTTGTGATGGATATCATGAGTATTTGGGATGTGGAAGCATGGTCGGTTGCAGCCAAATGCGTCTCCAGGGTTGGAAACGGATCAGTCAACACTGCCGATGTGTTTGAGGTCTTTAAAAGTTTAGAGACCTCAGAGCGATGTGGACAATCTCTTATATAATGCTCATCATTACATATCAGACATGGATAACGAGGTTTCCTTACCGAAGTAGAGGAATCAAATGATTTCTCTGGAGGGGAATTTTATTGTTTCTTTTTGCTTTTCCCCTTTTTCTTACTTCTTGGTTGCTTTGGACTTTTTCCTTTATCAGATGACACATCATTAATCTCAGAGGCAAGAGTCTTTTCTAATGCATTGGTAGTTTGATTGGAAACAACAAGAGTTTGACCATATGATCTTCCGGTTGTTTGTGTGCTTGAAGAACCGATCATAGTGTCGCCGGCATGAGAGTCCTTACTCGATTGTGGAGGAGGTGGAATAGTGAAAGCTAGTCGAGGTGCATTGGGAATTTTATCATAAAGCATGCCGAATTGTGTGTAAATAAAATCCCAGTATTCGGCATGAGCAATGACTTGCTCTTCTGTGACAACTCCACCTTTTTCCACATCCTCAGTGATTGATGGCAACAAGGATTTTATGAACCACTCAGTTAAAAGCTGATCGGGAACATATGTCTTAACCATTCAACGACGACGCTGCCACTCATGAATATGATCTGATATATGGGTAGCAGTATTCTGTTTAAAGTTGGTTAGGAGTTCCGTTCCAGTCTCGTATCTGATAGGTAACTGGAAGTGGGTAAAAAAGTAATGGCTAAAGTGGTGAGATTATCGAAAGAATCCCTTGGTAATTCAATGTACCATTTAGCAGCTGGACCAATAATTGTTCTTTGGAAAAGAAAAAGTCTGACTAAATCGTCATTTAAGGAGTTTGATGAACACCACAAATGAAAGGTCATAACATGATTTGATGGGTCTTCTCCAGGATTTCCATTAAACTTCAGAATGTCAGATGGTAACTTTTGTGGAATTACCGGCCACCAAGGTGCATATAATATTGGATCATTAGTGAGCTGATTTAAATATGGTAATTCTAAAGTTGCTACAAATGGAAACTGACGATTCAAGTCAGGTTGAGCATACCCAGGATATGATGGAATTACCTGAGCAATAGGTCTTTACATACCGACATAGGGAATCTTCATTTGGTAACCTTGGTATGGTTGTTGAACAAAACCAGTATATGGCAGTTGTTGATAACCAAGTTGAATGTGTGGTTGTCCATAACCTACAAAGCCTTGTTTACCAAGACCTTGGTAAGCTTGAGATTGACAAAAACCAGGTTGATCTTGTGAAACAAGTCCAAACTAGGGTTGGAATTGCTGGAATTGGGGTTGTTGAAATTGAGGCTGCCACGGTCGTTGAATCAACTGTTGTTGTTTTTGTTAGTACAACTGTTGTGGATTTAACGTTTGTTGCTGTCCAACAATGAAAGGTTGGCCAAGTTGTGAATAAACTATACAAGTGTAAGCATGGGTCAGTCCAGATAAGGGTACACTAACCTGAGGTTGTTGCTGAACTCCAGAAACGAGTGGTTGTTGTACAACAAATTGAGGAACTTGAACTTCTTGACTAGAAACTTGTGATTGCAAGGTAGAAGGATCAGTTTCAACAGGATGAGATACAACAATTTGAACTTGTGACTGTGATACAGTAGTGACAACATGTGTAGTAAGAATAGTTGACACCATTTGCATTGGTTGTGTTGGATACATAAGCCTTATTTGAACTGGCATTACTGGTTGCCATTGACAAAATCTAATTCCATATTAACCTGAATACTGTGGGATATTACCATATGGTAGTCCCCTGGAACAAGGAGGATACGGTGAATAAGCATATTTCTCTCCATATGGTGGAAATCCAGTATTTAATTGATACATAGGTCTTTGTTGACCATTGCCCAACTTGATACTGATATGCAGGATCAAACTGTTGAGTTCCCATTAGAGAAGAACTAGGTAGAATTTCGGTCGAGGACATGGGTGATGACCATGATGTAGAAGAAACCCCTGAGTGGGTTCCAGACAATGATTGGTAACCAATCGGGATGGACGATTCACCATACAGGTGTGACTTAGGTGTGGTATAAAACATCGAAGAAGTTACAACAGAATATTCTGCTGCAGCTGCATCAAATGATATAGTTTGAGATGTTGATGGTTGTTCATCCATAGTTAAATAACTCAAAAATTTTCCTAAAGATTTGACGGGTACTTGAAAAGAAGCAGGATAAAATGAAGCAAAGAAATCAAGAGTATTAGGGTAAAGATAAAGCCCGGTTCCAAAATGAAATGGGGTTCTAGGTGTGGAATCTTCTTCCAATTCCTGCTCTATAGAAATTACTTGGTGGAAGAACTTCATCGTTAGGTCTGTAAAAGATTTCTGGTGTTGATGAAGTTGAAGTTTCAATAGTCACTGATGTCTGAGGGGTAACTGGTTGAGCATCTTCTAGTAAAGTTACAACTCCTGAATGTTCAAATTTGAAGTCTAGATGTTCGGGTAAATGAACAACAATTTTAGAAAGAGGTTCATGAACAACTTCAAGTTCAGATGTAACTTCTGTTTGAACTGGGATAGATTTTGGATTAAATTCTGGTTGAACTAATTCAAGTTTAGAAGTACTTTCTTGTTGAGCAATTTCAAGTTTAGAATCAGCTTGTGGTTGAACAACTTCGGTTACTGTTTCACTAGGATCAGTGCTAATGTCCTCAGGTAATTGTGAAACTTCCTTTTCAGGAATGGATGTGCCAGAAATAGTTGGAGTAACTGGAGTCTCTGTACTTACCGAAATAGATGATTCAGGTAACTCAGATGAAGAACTAGGAGTTCTTGATGTACTAGACTTAGTTAAGTGAGATTGCTTTGCCCGAATTGGTGTCGCTTCGAGAGGAAAAGGTGGTTTGCTCATTGTTCTCCATGAACGACAGGGTATGGGTTGATGTTCCTCCATAATTGCTGATTAATTTTATTATCAAAAAAGAAATAAACAAAAAGGGGTACACTAGGCAAAAGGTTTACCAAGCAACTATGGATTGCATAATACCTCCTGGCGAACCAAGAAGTATGGTCAGGCAATCTCCCCGAATGTTGTGTTCAGTGTATCACAGTTCACATGGAAGCCAACTCGGTTACTTAAGGATGGATAGCAACCTAGAGTTGTCCTCCCATATATACCTGAAGATACGTGGAGGCCCAGTGTGTATAAGCGTTGTCTAATGCAAAACTGCACAGTGAGAGCATTCCCATATACTTTACGTATTGTAATACCGCCCTATATACCTAAAGGTATATGGATGAGCTATGATATAATCACGTACGTGGAATGAGGTATCACAGTCAGGATGTATTGTAGACAAGTTAGCGACCGTTGCAGACAAGTTAGCGACCGTTGCAAACAAGTTAGCGACCGTTGCAAACAAGTTAGTGACCATTGCTTTGTTTTACGTCATCGGAACACGTCTGTAGCCTAGAACCACTAAATGTTCTGGTTAATGACAATGCTCCATTAGGTAAATTGATGTTTATTTTAAGTTGATCTTGCTTAGGAATTTGCCTTTCAAGTTCACCACTTGATGTATTTTGAAATTCCTAGGAATGCAGCTATCATGATAAGCATTCTTTCCATTTAATTTTAAGATGAAAATCCTAGCTACTTAGGGATAGAGCAATCAGATTTCTTTTGATCAAAGAGCAAAGAGCACAATCTAGATGAAAATTCCCTACACTATTCGTACCAGCACACACAAACTTTTTCAATGCAAGATGCATGCATTTCTTTTTGATTTCCGTTAAAGTGAATGAACAAAAAGGAAAACTAACGCACAATCGATCAATAAACTCTTTTCATAAAAATGACGATTTTCCGACAATTTCTTTTCAAGGAAAGGAAGACTTTACGACACTTTCGTCTTCAAAGAAATGAGGAATTACGACACTTTCAATGAAAATAATAATCATAAGCACACATCAATCAATTGATCTTTCATGAATGAATATTTTACGACAATTCAATTTCAAAGGAAAAGACGATTTTACGACACTTTCTTTTGCTAAAGATCAATCGACCAAAGAACTAACTTTCTACTATAGATTGAAAATGATAAAGTAAATACATAAGAAACATTTATTAATCCTAGTCTAAGTAGGGCCAGGTAAGGAGATGAAAAACTATTTTTAGAGACAAGACATCATTGACATTCATCAAATCATTCAAACAGGAGAAAATTGGCAAAAACCTTTAGCTCCTAGATGGGAAACTGACCCTCAAGGGATCAACGTAGGAAAAATGAGAGACAATGCACTTTAGTGCAATATCTCTATGCGGGAAGTGCATTGTAGTGCACTGTGTCCTTCATTAGGTTGCACTGGTGACAGTGAGCCATTTTGAAGGCAAATTTGACACAAATTTGACTCAATTTTCAATGAAAGAAGACTGAAATTCAATCAATGACCAAAAGTACAATATGTAGAAATGTCTTAAGAGGCTGATAAGCTACTAAAATGGATGATCGCTCCCCAGTGGAGTCGCCAATTTGTTTTGGTAAGTTTTAGTGTCTACGGATAAACGCTTAAACCCCTAGACTAGTAGCTATGTCTAGAACAACAATGCAAAGCATTCTCTATTTTTTCTATGACCATTAGATTAAATAAGAGGTAAAGAGGCCTACCTGAAGCTTTCGCTTACTCCTTATCTCCCTTGACCAATTCTGTCGCTCCTTTCTGTACTTAATCTGCTTGAAGAGTACCTGCACATAGAAAGAAGACAAAAGCCGATCAAAGCATATGATAAATATATATTCATTAAACATAGTATGGAATCAAGTACATAGTACACATATGAAAGCATCAATGAATAACACAAGCATATGGAAAAAGCTTTGAACACTTTATTAGTAAAAGGAAGTGTTACAACCCAATTTTCTTGATTCAGCATCACTCCTCTAGTTCAATCCCATCCTCTCTTCATAACAATCAAGACATTTTGACATCATTACAATACTTGAAATCAACTCAAGTCTCATACTAACAACATCTCCCTATAATTCAATGATTTCCAGCCCCTCATCACTTAGATGAGTGGTATTTTTATAGGTGAATGAATGAATTTATGCCATAAATGGTGATAATCAATGCCCTCCCAAACTTAGGATTTAATTCCATGGAGGAAGGGATAAAGGTATCAATGTTCCTTAACTCCCTACCTCATCCAAATACGAGCTCAAAGGAGTACATAAACTTGGGAAACTTCTAGATGCATCTAATGGATAAGAATATTCCCAAACCCCAATGCAATTTCGCTCAAATTCGCCCAACGCAATCCAAAGAGGGCTCAAGTGTGCTACATAGCACCCTAACTTCCTACTGGACTGCACTGCAACGCATCCTAATGAAGGCCTGCCTACGCTAATCTTTTTAGAGGCAATTTTTGGATGATTTCAGTCATGGAACTTCTTTGGAAGCTAGGCATTCTGATGGTTGACTTCTTTAGGGCATGTAATAACTGAATTAGGGTTTGATGGGCCCTAATAGTACTAATTTGTAAGTTGGGGTTCATGTGCCCAAATGGATCTGTAACGAAGTGTCAGAGTGGATGTAACAATCATAGAGTAGGTGAAGAGTCATGAGGGTAGTGGAATGGACATAAAGGCAAATGTCAAGGGTCACCCCACCCTTTGCTATAAATAGTTCCTCATAACTCATTGTATAGGATTTTGGTTAGCCAAGCTTCTACTAAGAATATCTTGAACAAGGCTTGGACAATATTGTAATGTGCCTTGGCTTCTCCACTGCACAGAGCTAGTACATCTCTTTGGAGGAGCACGCAGATCTGGCTGTAATGTTCCACTGTTGGGGCTAGCAGGTTTACATGGATGTATTGTATGATTGTGAATTACACTTCTTTATATAATAAGAGCCAACACATTTTCATGCATATGTTGTTATTGTAGTTGGACTGTTCTGGTTGCCTTAATGATATATGTTGTTTAAGTTATGTACTTGTGTATGAACTGATTTGTATGCAATTATATGAATATTGTTGTTAATATGTTGCATATGTTATTAATGATGTCACTTTCCATGTCGATTGCTTTGCCAGACATCAGGAAGACCTTTCTCATGAACCTTGTTATATCAACCGTCACACTCATCTCAGACTGATCCATGAGTGTTGTTCGTGTTATCTTACCTTATATGTTGTGACTACTACATCTGAGTGGACTGCTCCACTGGAATCTATGCACGTCCTTTGTGTGGTGTATTCCTAGCCGATTTGGGACTGATCCCTGCAACCTGGAACTCACCTTCACCTTCCTCCCCCTTCGAAGTGTTGGAACCTCTCACACAGGTTCCTTGATTCTCCACATCAGTCACACCCTTGCTACTGACATAGTTATCTTACTTGCCTCTGTGCGACACTGTGGTCAAGGCATTACCTTACAACCCACTACTGGGACTCCTTCACCAAACGGTCTGAAGTATAATTGGGACTTCTTACCAGGGAGATCCCCTTGACATGTTGGTAGGTCTAGCACTATCAACACCATTCTAAATAATGTTTCTCTCTTCTTACCCTGTAATACTCTCTATTCTCCATTGTCATCCAAGCACACAATAACTTTATCATAGCAATCTAGATACAACCAATCCATACCCAACAATGCAATGTATGATCCCATTGGAAGCACATTCAAATGCACTACTGTAGGCATGCCATTCAATTCAAATGTATAATCTCTTACCAGTGATGAACTCTCTTCTTTGTACTTGTATCCAACTGCACTAACCAAGATTCTGCATGTACTTCTTTATTCAAACCACACTTGTCCACTGGGTCAGGATTAACATAACTATAATTAGATTCAGTTTCATTCAAAATAGAAACAACTTGATCACAAAGCTTACCTTCCATATTGATAATACATTCCTGATGATCCACCTACATGTTATTCAATGCTGCATAGAAACTAGGAATTCTCTTCCCAACATCCCCAATTGTCTGTGCTTCCCGTGCATTGCAGATTTGAGGTCTACCACCCTAATTTGATGAACAACCCTTCTTGAGATGCTCCTTGCCGCATATCTAAAATTGAAACTGTACCTTATTGTCACCATTATTCTTCTTCCCTCTAGGTTGTGACCCATGTTCCTGTCCAACTATGGTAAACTTCTTGTAAGGAACCACATTCTCTTTCTCACTTCCATCTTGAGGTCTTGTTCGCTTCGATGGTCACTTTCCCTTCACTTTTTCTTTCCCTTTCCAACCTTGTTGAGACTCTACCTTATCCTTCGATTTATCATAACAATGTTTCAACTTTTTGATGGTTTCCTCCAATGATTTAGGCTCATCAAACTCAATCTTGTCTTTGAATGCTATCAGAAATCCACTGATGAATATCTGAATCTTCGCTTTCTCCTCCTTAAGATAAGGCACATACCTTAAAAAATCCAAGAATCTACTAATATACTTATCATCACTCATAGACCCTATATTCAACTCATGGAACTCCTTCGCCCTTTCATCGTAGTATCTTTCAGATAAATACTTCTTCTTGAAAAGTATTTCAATCTCCCTCCAAGTCAACTCCTCTTCCCGAATGCCTCTGACATTATTCACATCTTCCCACAAAGTGTTAGCTTTACCTTTAAGACTAAACATAACTATTATGGATTTCATGTTGTATGAATAATCATGCTATCTAAAGAACTTATTCATTCCATGCAACTAAGATTTTGCCTCCCATGACTTCTTCATTTATCCATTGAATGTAGGTGGCTTGGCCTTCTTTATATCATATGGAAAATATCCCCTGTCACTCCTCCTATGAGGATGATAGTGATGATGACCATGGTACCTATCCAAATAAGAACTAAAATAAAGGTCATATCCACTACCTCTCCTATCAGGTGTATCCAAGAATCTACCATCCCTGTTTGATTGGTGCCCATCATGAGATCTGCTACCATAGGCTCAATCAATTATTTCCTCCTATCCATGACTGATCCTAAGTGGTCCCTGTCTCTACAAGTCTGAAAAACTCTTGTAACAACCCTAGTCAGAAATCCATGTAATTAAGTTAGTAAAGGAAAAATAATAGCCAAGGTCATGGGACACGTATTCCAAGCTGAATGTAGGTCAAAAACACAGTGATCGGGGTTGTGATTAATAAATGGCTATGGAAATTGAAAAATGAAATGGCAAATGCTTTGGAAAGGCATGAGGCATTAATTGACGTTTTATTTACGAAAATAATGGAAAATAGGTGAAAAGGAAGGTGAAAGGTTACAGGTTGCATGTGAGGAGGAAATTGAAGGAAATTAATGGAAAATGAAGAAAATAAAGGCCTTATTAACAAAAAATATTTTGAGTGTCAATACACAACTTTTATTAGTGTTAGCTTAGATCTCTCTCTTCTATTCACTCTCTCCCACACACTTGGACACTTAGAGTTTCTTGGAGCACTCTTGGAGGAGTGTGGCATACTTGGGATTGGGAGCAAGAAGGAAAAGGAAAAGCAGGAAAGCATAACAGGACAACGAGCTCAGTAGCTACAACTGGATTGCTTTGCAGGTACCAAATTGCATGTATGATTTCCTTGCTATTTTTGGCATGCATGGAACATGCATGTCTTTTCTTGGTTATGATCTATGATTGGCATGGATGATTGCCTAGATTGACAGTGGTTTTTCCTAGCCTTGCCATTTCCTGGATATCCATGGTGTTGTGGGTTTTTCCTTTTGTTTTTTTGTTGGTGTTCATGTTCCTCATGGCTTTGGGTTGAGTTATTAGTTCCTAGAGCCTTGGTTGGACAAACACTCTGGAAGCCTTGTAACATCTTGGATTGAGTTACTAGTCCTAGAAGCCTTTGTTGGAAAAATGCTTTGGAGCCCTTGGTGGGTTGAGTTACTAGTCCTGGAAGCTTTGGTTGGACAAACACTCTGGAGCCCGTCAACAATTGTGGGTTGAGCTACTGGTCTTGGAAGCCTTGGTTGGAACAAATGCTATGGATCCCTAGACAACTTGGGTAGAGACTGATCTGGTGATGGTCAGTGATGTCCAATCGTGAGGTGGAATCACTGGTTGAGGGTTAAGGTGGTTTGGCCTCTAGAAGCCCTGGTTTGGTGTTGTTGGTTTATTCTATGAGACCCCACATTCATGCTTGGAGTATGTTAGACGTTTTGGCATATGTTAAGACAACCTAAACCATTAATTTCTCATCAGAAGTCATAATTTCTTGATGAATAAAACTTTTATGCTAAATAATTTTGACATAAACAATTAAGATATAGATATAACTTTACCTAAATTAATTTTTATAAAAGGTTAAATTATATCTCCAATAAAAACTACACGCTTCAGATAAGTGTAGATTAATTACAATTCTCGATGTGTGTATCATCCTTACACAGGGCCCATGCTAAGTGTAGATTAATTACATTATAAAGTGTAGATTAATTACATTATAATCAATGTACAATGAATACAATGTAGAATTATAAGGAGAGGTTTTGTCTCATTGGAGTTTTAACTATTAGAATTTAGGGTGTTAATTTTCCTGTGCATGTTATATTTATTATTGGCTGGATTGTGGTTTGGCATATTTTTGAATTTTACCTTTCAATATTTTTAGGAGATGTTTAAAAATTAAAAACTTAAATTGCTTGCTTTGTAGGGTTTGAATTTAAATATTTATGCATTTTCGAGAGTGCTAGGTTTAAATGCAAAAAAATCATAATCTTTTATATTGCCAGAAAAAAGCCCTTTCTATCTGATGCAATACGAAGAGCTGCAAGTATTATGTTACAATTAATGTGCATTGAATAAAAATCATAATTGAAATAGTTGTTTTGCCTCATTGGGAATTTCTCTACTACAATTTCGGGTGTCGGGTGTTAGGCACCTATGCATGTAGTGCTTATTGTTGGATTACTTTTGCATTTATCTTCCTACAAGTTCCTATTACTTTCTAATAGATGTCAATGGTGAGTTTAAAAATTTGGGAAACTTTATAACAGTGTGTCACAAGGTATCAAAGTCGTGACATTTCCTGTGAGTTTTTTTATTTCAAATCAATTAAAAATTTGATCGAAATTAGAGTTTCATTGTAGATGGATTTTTATTAATGGAGGCATTAGGGTCATTGTAATGATTTAAAACATTAAAATTTCAAAACTAAATAAATATATATATGATAGAAACTTATTCATGTTTAATTAAACTTCAGCATCCTTGTCCTTGTCTAAGGAGGTTATAATTTTGTCTATAAGAGGAATTTCTAGCTCAAATCTAGTGAAAATTTGTTGAAGAAATTTGATTTTAGAACTATTTAAATCATTTTTTAATGATATAATTAGATTCTAGCACCATAAAAAAAATATTTGAAACATTTGAAATCCTAAAGCTTTGAAAAGTGGTGATTGGTCAGTGATTGGTCTAGGAAACTGTTGATGGTGCTGGACCCGCCAACATTCAGGGGATCACCCCAGTATGAAGCCCCAACTAGACCTCACACCGTTTAGTGTGGGATTCACATCCAATATATGGTCTAGTTGCCATTATCTTAAATATTTGCCTTAGCTCTTGCTTGTTAGCACAGGAGAGTGGTCTTCTTTGTCTTCGAGTAGTGAGGTGCCATGCGGAAAGAGTTATTTTTGCGGACAAACCTAACCTCCCTAGGAGTCTAAGACTCTCTAGTGACAAACAAACCAAACAAGAGAAATCCTTCTCTAAAC